>MPNW01000193.1:382199-392199 GCA_011800805.1 Hirudo medicinalis | reverse complement strand
CATAATTCATAATTCATAATTCTTAATTCTTAATTCATAATTCATAATTCATAATTCATAATTCATAATTCTTAATTCTTAATTCATAATTCATAATTCATAATTCATAATTCTTAATTCTTAATTCATAATTCATAATTCNGGATGATGATGACGATGATGATGATGATGATGATGACGATGATGATGATGTGACGATGATGATGATGATGATGATGATGACGATGATGATGATGATGACGATGATGATTATGATGATGATGACGATGATGATGATGATGATGATGATGACGATGATGATGATGATGATGACGATGATGATGATGATGTCGATGATGATGTCGATGATGACGACGACGATGATGATGGTAGTGATGGTCATGGTAATGATGACTAAGTTGAAGATGCTGATGATGATGACGACGACGACGATGGTGATGGTAGTGATGGTCATGGTAATGATGACTAAGTTGAAGATGATGATGATGATGATGGTTTTAAAGATGCACATGCCATTTATTTTTAGCAATTATTGGCCAAGGTTCAAAGGTGAAAGTGAAAGACTCCAATTCGTTTCCCTTTTAATATTCTTACAAAGACCCAATACTCTGAGAGTTAAATTAATTATGCATACAAACCCATACATCCAAGAACACATACAAACCCATACAAAAGCATACAAAGGCATAGAAACCCATACAACCATGAAACATGCAAAGGCATACAAACCACACGACCAATAAACATACAAAGGCACACAACCAAGAAACATACAAAGGCACACAACCAATAAACATAAAACCAAGAAATATACACAGGCATATTATTAAGCATACAAAGAGCGAACAAACATCAACGAGTTCGCGTGAATCATCTTCACATGACCTCTGCGAAGGTCAGGTAAGGTCAAAGTTGAAAGGTCGACCGTAGATTGGAAATCAAGGAAGGAATTAATTGGCTAAAAGATTTTCTGCTGAATTTAACTTGCGGATTAACAAATAAAATTCCATTTTACAAACCAATAAATCAGAATTTTACGAACACATTTCAACCTCCCCTAGCCTCATCCCTAACCCTAACTCGAAAAATCATTTAACAAGAAATTAAATCTAACCAATATACACAAAACACCAATTATTACTTAATTACGCTACTAGGTTGTGTAAAGTTGTAATGTGTTGTCAAACATGGACCGATGTGTTTAAATGAATTACAATTTATGCTCGCAAAAAATTGTCTCGTCAGCACAATTAGCGGTCGTCTGGCTGGAGTTTTGAATAATAGAAGGGAAAGAGCGGATATTTTCGAACCATTATGAATGTAATTATAAATGTAATTGTGAATGTAATTATAAATGTAATTGTGAATGTAATTATAAATGTAATTGTGAATGTAATTGTGAATGTGCCAATGAATGTAATTGCGAATGTAGTTGTTAACGTGTACATGTAATGTTAATGGTAATGGCAATGTAATGTTACACTGTAACTATGAATGTAATTGCGAATGTAGTTGTTAATGTGTACATGTAATGTTAATGGTAATGTAATGTTACACTGTAACTGTGAATGTAATTGTGAATGTACCTACGAATGTAATTGTGACTGTAACCATGTAATTGTGATTGTAATTCCTTTATTATCGCGTTAATTATTCATGAGAGAACATTGTTTGTAAATAGGACGAATTCGCCAAAGCTTTCACACAAAAGTGGACATTATTATTATTATTATTATTATTGTTGTTGTTATTATTATTATTGTTATTATTATTGTTATTATTATTATTATTGTTGTTGTTGCTGTTGTTATTATTATTATTATTGTTATTATTATTATTATTATTATTATTATCATTATTGTTATTATTATTATTATTATTATTATTGTTATTATTATTATTGTTATTATTATTTATTATCGTTATCGCTATTACTATTATTATGACATTGTAAATACTTAAAATAATCTTTGTAACTTGGAATTATATTCAAAGAGAATTAACAGTAATTGTCAAGTTTTTCAACAGTCATCGCCTCAGCTGAGAGAAAAATATCGTCTGCCATTTTTAATTGGGCTTTATCGAGCCCGCTGCCAGTGATGATGATGACGATGATGATGATGGCTACGATTCGATGGTGATGTTAATGATGATGTTGACCGTAACGATGCTGATGATGATGATGATGAGGAGGATGACGACGACGACGGCTATGAGGTTGGCGATGACGATGATTGATGCTGGAAAATTCCAATCTTGAAGAAAACTAAACTCACATAGTCGTGGAAGGCTTTGGCTTCGCTTGAGTGCTCACACGTGTCTCGTCTCTCAGGGGCAGCGCAGTACAAGTCCCAGAAGACGCTGGCAGGAAATAATTTGAGAATTTTATTTTCGAAATATCTTTTTTTTTCTCCTCACAAATTACAACAAATGTCCACGTAATTATTCATTTAGTTTATTTATTCCTAGAGCGCATCATCATCTTCATCATCATCGTCGTCATCATCATCATCATCACCATCATCATCATCATCATCATCATCATCATCATCATCATCATCATCATCATCATCATTATCAACAACAACAATAAGGACAGCAACATTATCCCCTGAAGGACAAAATATCGTTACGAAGACGGGAATTCCATTCTTAGAAACGAAACGATTTCGGTTTCGAATGAATGTATCAACTTTCATCAGAATAAATTGATAAAAAAGAAACTAAAACCAAACTTTCACTTTGAGACGTTAAATGAATTTTTCGAAAATTGTGCGAACAAGATCAAACGATGTTTACGCAATCCAAAAACCCTCTTCTGTGAACCAATCAGATTCTTTTGGAGCCCTTATTTTATTAAAAATGGGAGGAGCCAAGGAGGCAAGGGGCGTGGTTTGGAGTGCATAACGCCAGTGCAGTTACCGGGGTGTATTTCGTTTATATTTTTTAAGTTTCTTGTATATTTTTCATTGGAAATTCTTAATTTCATTAAATTTTTATTTATTTTTAGACGACCGAGGAGGTTGAAAATGAAGGACAACACATTTCGCTTGTTTAAGGGCAGGCGTCCTCTTTCGAGGTTCAATTGCAAGAGGGTAGGATATATTTTGTCAATTTCTGGTTCAGGTGGGAAAAGCTCCATCCATCCATCCATCCATCCGTTCGCCCGTCCGTCCATCCATCCATCCGTCCATTCATCCATCCATCCATCCATCCGTCTATCCATTCATCCATCCGTCCATCCATCCATCCATCCGCCATTCATCCACCCGTCCATCCATCCATCCATGCCAGAGATCATTCAATCACTAGGAACATAGTCCACAAAAAAGACAATCAGCAACAGGAGTTTGTTTTCCAGTCCTGCCGATGAGAATGATGAAAATGAGGATGGTGATGACGATGACGACGACGATGATAGTGATGACAACGACGACGATGGAAGTCCGAGTCATGACGATCAGTCAGAAGAAGTCAAGCGAGGAGGTTTTTGATGTATTTGAAGTTGCTCACTTTTCAGAGATTTTTCGATATTATGAAATTGTTCGGAAATATTATCTTATTATTAATAATATTCATGCAACGCTACAACAAGTCGACGAAAGTACAAACAATTCATAACAATAGCAACAATAATGTTAATAATAATTATTATTATTGAATGTAATTATGGTTTATAATTTGTTAGAGGTTAACGCTATTATTATTATTATTATTATTATTATTATTATTATTATTATTATTAATATGATTAATTAATATTATTTGAACATAATTATGGTTAGAATTTGTTAGAGGTTAGCGTTTTTATTATTACTATTATTATTAATAATGTGGTTAATTAATATTATTTGAACATAATTATGGTTATAAATTATTTGAGGTTAGATTGACTTTGCATTGTCACTTTTTTCCCAGTTACCAAGCCACCAACTCAGACCGTTCACCTACATTTACACAATTTTGTATTTATTATTATGGCTGGGAGCGATTAATTTGCTTTAATAGTTAACTTTTTGAAAATTAACGATTAATTAATCGGTAATTTCGATTAAAACACACAAACATCGGTAAACAAAATCATAAATTCGTCAAATAAAATCCAGTCTTTTCCCGCTCAGATGTCCTCAGACGACCAGCTACTCGAACACACGAGCATGTCGACGCTGCTCGGTCCAAGTGGTGGTCGTGTGTTTGTAACCGTTACGTAACCGTTATGTAATAAATGTTATTATGTAACAATGTAACCGTTACATTGTAACAAGCAGAGCTGAATGATCGCTGACATGGAACTGAGGTTGTCGACATGCACGCACAGCACCTCTATCTTGACAAATAATGACAATTTAGAATATCTTTGCACAGATACTTCTTCACTGGGCTTCCTGCGTTCTGTGGATCAACTGGTTCGACAACTCTTTTTCTCAACTTTTACAACGTTGCAGTTCAAAAAGTTGCAAAGTGTTCTCAACATCTCATGAGTCTGAGTCAGAATCATCAGTTGAACGTGTTTTTCACTAGGTTCACATGTGACCGACTGCTATTCGTTGTACAATTAGTGATCAAGTTTTCTTCTGGATCGTTTGACAGACACTCCAAGTTTTTGAATCGTGTGTCAAAGTTCTGATGAAATATGTCGTAATATTTCAATGCTTGTCATGTCAGATTAGTGACCAATGTACAATTTCTCTGAAGTCATGAACAGAGAGAGAACTGCCTTGAATTTTGATCATCATCATCATCATCATCATCATCATCATTTACAGTCATGTATTTTGTCAACAACGATACTCAACTACATGACACATTCTTTTGACCACCAAGAGGGCAGTAGCCTTGACAGAAGTCCAAACTTCGACATATTGGGAATTCTTTTTCCAAGCTGATTCTAACAACTTTGAACCTTTATATTGCGATTAATAGTTTTAAAAATTGTAATAGTTAAAATAGATTGACGATTAATCGAACAAGTCAATCGATTACTTATTAATCGTCAATTTAGTTAATCGATTAATTGATTAATCAATTAATTCGTCGTTAAAAATCCCAGCGCTAATATTTATATTCTTTTAATCAAGGACTGTTTATTCGAGACTTTCTTTGTATTGGTGATGTTGTGGATCTTTGGGGAGGGGAAGGAATTTGACGTCGATGATGATGATGACGATGATGATGGTGATGAGGATGACGATGACGATGTTGGGAACGTCAAGTAATATCATATTAGGCAATAGTTTTAAGATGAACTTTTCCTCACAAGGTTTTCAGTGATACAAAGCAGATACTTATGCAAACAAAGGCATACAAAGGCATATAGGCAACGATACTGAGAAATACAAGCGAGTATATTGAGAAATAGAAAAAAACACACAGATAATGGATGTGACCCATTTATTACTCACGTCTAAAAGCTGCTTCACTCTTCTGCGAATGAAATCCTTCGCTAATATAATTATAATTGTAATTATATTTATAATATACTACATAATAATAATTATGAGACATAATGTCTTCTATAATCAACGCCTAATTTTTAGCACAACAATAAGATAATCTTTATCATCGTCGTCGTCATCATCATCACCACCATCATCATCGTCATCGTCATCACCATCATCATCGTCATCGTCGTCGTCATCATCATCATCATCACCAGCATCATCACCATTACCACAGAGCGGTTTCAGACTGGTAAGACCTCGTTTGCCCCGAGGTGACTGAGGTTATGTCGTTTGTGATTTAACCGTCTGAGTTAAAAATCCTAACTTAATCGGCTTTTCTTCTTGGTTATCGCAGAACCGAAAGTGAGTGAGTGAGTGGGTGAGTGAGTGAGAGGGTGAGTGAGTGAGTGGGTGAGTGAGTGAGTGAGTGAGAGGGTGAGCGAGTGAGAGGGTGAGTGAGTGAGAGTGTGAGTGAGTGGGTGAGTGAGTGGGTGGGTGAGTGCGTGAGTGAAAGTGGCTAAGTAATTACCCTCCTAGCAGCATCATAGTGACTCACCACATTCTCCATCATCATCATCATCATCATCATCATCATCATCATCATCATCGTCATCATCATCATCATCATCATCATCACACAGCAAGTTTAGTTTAGTTTTTTTTTATACCAGGAATTGAGATGTAGAGGGTTTCTAGTTAGTTAACAGCCTCATTAACATAATCGTGAGCCTCATTAACATTAGCACGAGTTCATTAACATATCCATTAACTCCCCGGTGGGCTTAAGGGCACCAGCGTTTAATGGGTTAAGATCCAGGTGTGATTGAGTTTATGAAGGTGAGTGTTGAAATGTCGACGATGATGATGACGACGATGACGATGATGATGACGACGACGATGATAGTGATGCTGCTGCTGCTGCTGCTGATGATGATGATGATGACGATACTGATGCTGATGATGACGACGAAGATAATAGTGGCGCTGCTGCTGATGCTGATGCTGATGATGATGACGTCGACGACGATGATGATGGTGATGATGATGATGATGATGATGATGATGATAATGATGCTTATTATGATGAACTTAAACATTAACATTGTTCAAGTGCTCGGACTCTTTAACATATTTATCATCGTAATTACAACACTTTGATTAACAGTGATGTGAATGTGATGTGAATGTGAATGTGAATGTGATGTGAATGTGAATGTGAATGTGAATTGATTTCAAATATGTAAAACTGTGTGTTACTAATATGATTGTTAGTGACAGTCAGTTCCGTATTTAGCCATGGTCGGGATGCGCCACGGCTAGGGGCCTCCCAACCAGGTGTGGTGGAGGGGCAACTGGCTCAGAAACTTGTGGGCCTCCACCATCACACTGCGCCTGGGTCTCCACCCGGGTAAATCCGGCGCTGGTGACAGTAAAATTAAATTAATGAGACATCATTCATTAAATTTTTTAATAAATTGATGCCATTAAATGGAACAGTTTTGCACCGAACGAAGCCGACGATGATGGACGTTTACAAGCGTCTGTTCGAAATTTCAATCTGACATCAAATTCTTTTTCGCTCACATAGACGAGAAATTGTTCATTTAAAACATGTTACTTTTCTATATACTAGGATTTATCAACACCTCCATCAGTACATGGCCTAATCAGTGCAGGTTGGCAGAATGGGTTACGTTCCTGCTTACGGCGGTAATGGAAACTGTCGCAATGTGTCGTGTTCGAAACCAAGCCTGCACTGCCTCAAGCGCCCTTGGGATGAAGCGCTACATAAATGGTTAACAAGAAGCGCCTAAGACGCTTCACACATGGCGCTATATAAATGAAGTGCATTTACATCTGTTTGTTTTGGAGATTTTTTTTGGAGAGCTGGTTATATTTAGTCCTTATTGAAGACAAGGCCAGTGCTGCCGGATTTACATTGCAGGCATGGTCGGGATGTGCCTTTGCACAGGGGCCTCCACCAACCAAAGGACACTTATTTTTTGCTTGTCGGGAATGGGGGGGGGGTGCTGGATCAACAGGGATAGCGCAGAGGCACCGTAGGCCTCCACCTGTGCTGGACAAGACATACGTATATCTTCAGTTATGTGAATCAATTCACCTTGGTTTATCGATACAAAGCTCTGATTGTGTAATTATTCAAGAAAATCAACTCAAAAAACTGATATTAATGATGATGATGATGATCATGATGATGGTTATGACGACGTCGAGGATGATGCCTCTACTGCTGTTGCTGCTGCTGATGATGATGCTGATGATGATGATGGTGATGCTGCTGCTTATGATGATGATGATGATGATGATGATGCGTGTCACAAGTCATTTGTTTAGCCAAGCGCGACCTTCAAGATGTAGTTGCAAAATGTTGTTCACAAATTATGACGAATTAATGCACTTTAATTATAACAAATCATAAATTATTTCAGAACGAAGAACAAACATGGATTGATTCGGTTGATTCTTCTTCCTGTTCCGCCATTGGACGAGATGTAAACAGCTTCCTCAGCCAATCACCAACCACCCAACCACCCAACCACCCGAGATGGTGTGTCGAACCCATCCCAACCCAGCCCCAAAAAGTGGTGAACTTCATTTCATATTTCGGTGCATGAAGCAAGCACAATGCACCACCTACCACATGAGTTCGAAGAATGAACAGGGACGATTATCAATAACCAGTCACACCGGCCCCACACCAACAGAACGGTGTTGTTGTTGCTGTTGCTGCTGTTGTTGTTGTTGTTGTTGTTGCTGTTGTTGTTGTTGTTGATGATGATGATGATGATGATGATGATGATGATGATGATGATGATGATGATGATGATGATGATGATGATGTTGGTGTTGTTGGTGTTGTTGGTGGTGTTTCATCAGAACCAACATCGCAACAATCACAGATGCCAAAGCACGGGCGTAATGAAAAACGTACGCGTGTAAACAAGAGCGCGCACGAATACGCAGAAGCACATCCAGGCGCAAGAATACACGAAGACTCGGAGGACCCGCTAGCAGCAGTACGAACGTCGGTACTGAGGAAGACAACGAGGAGGACAGACGCGAACAGAACGATCCATGGGAGGCTATGAAATCAGTTGTGAGACGAGTTCTAGCACGTTGAAAAGAGCCGAGGATGAAGAAAAGATGACTGGAAAGGCTGATGATGATGATGATGACGACGACGAAGGTGATGACAATGGTGATGGTGATGATGATGATGATGATGATGATGATGATGATGATGATGACGATAACCGAAAACGTTGGCGATGATGACGAGGAGGATGAAGAGGATGAAGACGACGACGCCGAGTAAGCGAATCGTAAAGCAGATGGAAAAGCAGACTCGGTCTCGGTCTGTTCGCCATCTTGTTCTTCGAGATAAGGAAGGAAAAACTCCGGGAAAGCAAAACATCAGCAGCCCATCTCCAGACAAGTGCTCGGAGAGATGGAGCGGCAAAATTCAATCATAAACAGAGCGAGTGAAAATCACTATTCCTTGAATACCTGTTGAGGTGACGTGTCTTAAAGAGCTCCTGATAGGTGGCTAAAAGCCATACATCGAACTCTGATTGGTTTCTAATTGATGCCAGGGTGACCCAATAATATTAGTTTAATTGAATTAACCAATCAATTAATTTCAATTAGCTGTGCAATGTTACCGAACACAACAGCACACAACACCGGTCGTGCGGAGAATTCGTTGAGAAACCGAGCACTCCTCACTCCAACATTTCACTCCCCGTCACTCCTTTCAATCTATCTTCGACAGGGAGTGATAATTTATGCAAATGTTATCCAGCTAGTGACAAAAATAAAGACACAGCCTGGGCCGTAGAGACAATGGAGCCAGTTCAGTCTCTCCCCGTCATTCCTCATTCTCTCACTCTCCTTCTGTCAGCCATATTAGCTCTCATGAATAATTCAAGACACTCTCAGCGTCCACAACAGCACAGAGATGTCTGACAAGATAAGGTTTTGGCTTAACCACGTGTTTGTACATCACGAGGTATCTGAATGAGCCAGTTACGTGATGTTATTGTTATTTTATTATTATTGTTGTTGTTATTATTGTTGTTGTTGCTGTTATTATTGTTGTTGTTGTTGTTGTTGTTGTTGTTGTTATTATTATTATTATTATTATTGTTGTTGTTGTTGCTGTTATGGGTCAAGGCAGACAGCATAATTGAGAAAGGTCAAAGATAGAAGGCCAATGGAGTTAATTGGTGCTGAGTGATCAACTGGAAGTAATGTCAGGTCATCCCAACCTAAGACAAAGTACAATGTACAAGGAAGTACAACTGACGATAATAAATATGGCTGAAAAATAAATATATTCTAAATATTATTTTAACTAAATGTCATGGTTATGATGATGATGGCGCTGATGATGACGACTATGATGATGATGATTATTATTATTATTATTGGAGCAAACATAATAATGGACATGGTTGTCGTGCCATAATTACCGTTTGATGATTCAACGTCACACTTTTCAATTTGACGCGATGTCGTCATCGCCGTGGTTACGTGGA
>MPNW01000193.1:323528-378528 GCA_011800805.1 Hirudo medicinalis | reverse complement strand
ACCCCTAATGGTAATTACAACATCATGGACTTAATAGTAATAATAATAATAATGATGATAATAATAATAATAATAATAATAATAATAATAATAATAAATAATAATTATAATTATAATAATGATGGTAATGGTGATGGTAATAATAATAATAATTATAATTATTACATTCATATTTTTATAATAAATTATTTATGATATTATATTATTAATATTATGATATTACATTATTAATATTAATATCGTATTATATTAGTTATTATTGATTATAAGAATATCATAATATTCTATTATTATTATTATTATTATTATTATTATAGTAATTAAATGTGATTATTACAATTATGGAGCCAAGTAGACATGATTGATTGCCTGGTTACATGAGTAGATATGTGCATTGTCCTATTGTAAACCTCATGTTGTATTTTTTTCCTGAGACAAACTAACTTGTGATGAAGGCAACATGTTTTTAAACTGCTATTATTAATAAATAATAAATATTCGATAAAGTCATTATCATAATTTTCTGCTAATGCATTCCTAATGCAATCCTAATGTTATCAAAATAACATTTTAAAAATATTGGCTTCATAAAGGATTAGATTACTGTGGACAACTTATAACGAATATTATTATTAATAATAATAATAATAATAAATAGCAATTATATTATGGCAAATATTATACTATATAAATATATATATTTATTGATTATATTACACATATAATCGCCTAAATTACATATTCTAGCAATATAATATTTATTGATATTTATTAAGACATGATTGTTACATAAAAGAAAATTATGATTACATAACATAAATAAAGTTGCATTGTAGATTCAATAAACATACAAATGAGCATTTGCATGAAATTAAATATTATTTCATTATAATTATATGTTATAATTAAATAATATTTCATGTAATTATGATGATTATATATTATTAGATTAAATTATGATGAAATATTTATTTATTAATTTTATAATTACATGCTGTAACGAAATATTATTTCAATTTCAATGTTATTTCATTACATTAATAATTGCATGCTATGATTCAACACAGACCTCAGAAAGAAAGGTTTGAGCACTTTTCTGAGCACCACTGTGGAGCAGGTACTCGTACACGTAGAGGGCAAGTCTGGAAATATTACGCAATCGTCCTGTAACTGTTACGCATTCGTCTGCTATTATTTTTGCATCACTTATTATTTTTACGCCACCCGCAAGCCATCACATGCAAGTAATTGCAAGTAATTGCAAGTTAATAAAAATAAAAATCAAATAGCTTGAAATGTTGGGAAATAATTGAGAAGCAGATTCAATTAAAAGCAGCCATTTTGGACGCGGGGTTCCGAGCGATGGACGCAGGAAATTGTAGATGTTTTTTAGCAACTTGTGCCCTTTAAAACAATAAATAAACGCTTAAATTGGTTAAATTTAATAATCCAATGTTTATAATAAAAATGAAAAGAAATATTTAAATTATTTCCAAATATTAACAAACATTAACACACATCCAAATTCACATAATCAAATATTCATGAACTGACTCATTCGTACTGCTAAATATTCATGAACTGACTTTTCTCTGGCCTGGGCATCGGATGGAGCACTGGATCCTTTTCCTTTGGCGTACATGACCTCTAACCTCAGAGAGATGTCGACGACTGAGTGGAGAGAGTAGATTTTAATCCAATCGGTTCTCTGCTTTTCAACCGGCAGTTGGTGGTTGGAGGCTTGATTGAATCAATCAGAATCTTTTCAACCAAGACTTTCTCAAAATCAGTTTTAGTTCCTGGCTTTAAAATCAACCGTATAAATGACGTCAATGTTCATCCTTAATTCACTTTAGAATCCTCGACCTGACGAGTTCACAAGAGAGAGAGGGGGTAGATGCGTATTACATCTGATGCTAAATCCTCGACTCCTTTCTTTAGGTTTCTTTTTGATTGAATGAAAGATTGAAAGATGTGTTGATTGAATGATCGATTGATTGATTGGTTGATTAAAAGAAATTCTAATTATTTTCAATCACCATACTAGCTGTTTTTTTTAAAGTCCCCGTGCCGACCCTATTATCGCTTAGAGCCGAAGAAACTGCCAGGCGTTATTAGAAAAATTCCTTTTTAAGCGCCCCTTCCTTAATCTTGCTCTCGCATGCATTTCGCGCTTCTGTTCACACGAGTGGATATCATCTGAATCTCGAGTGAATATCATTTGTATCCTGATTGAATATCAATTGTAAACTGTGATTGAATAAATGTTTGTATACACAAATTAGTTTCGGTAACAAATCTCGCAGACGCCAACATATTATATGATTGCATCCTATCATCTTAGTTTCACGTCACTTATGCTTTCACGAGCGGGTACCTTGGGCATTATTTTGTATTGTGTATTGTGTATGTGTTTTTGCCCTGTGTTGCTGTACCTATCATGAGTGTATCAGAACACAGAAACTCAACCAACGACGAGTAACATGGTTACGAATAAAAATGATCCATTTTGTCAGGGTAAAATTATTTAACGTCGTAAAGCTGCCATTTGTGCAAAAAAATGTGTCAACCCGATTCACGTTTAAAACAAAATGCTACTTTTATGAAATAACTATCAAACGAAAAATACCAGACCGGGCATCTGGTGAAGAAAATGGTTGTTTAAGTAAGAAGCCTGTAATCGTACGAGTTATGGATTGTTAAAGTAATAGTTGCAAAATAACTTATTTTGGATATTCGTTGGCTTCTTCCTGTTACCTCAGTATTGTAGTATTATTTAATTTGTTAGGGCTTTGAATTGTATTTTTTGTTCCGTCGATATTATTCTTATTTTCTCAAAATTACATTTGTTGACAAATGACAAATGTCCTCTCTCAGTCATTCAGTACATGCACTGGAAAATACTCCTTCTAAATATTTTTGATTACTTAAAGCTATTTATTTATTTGTTTCGTAAACAGAAGGAGAGATGCAGAGATTTGAGTAATGTAGGTTAGTGAAACATGTTCCAATTTATTTAAACATTCTCAAAGTGGCATTTTCCCTTTGACTTAGCAAGAATAGCACCGAAATATTGCAGGTGCGTCTATGTATAAGATGCACATTTAAATTAATGCAGTCAATAATTTAAATGTTTTAAAATGGTAGAATATTTTATATGGGACATGCATTGTTTTTAATACCTTTGATATTTTGGTAAAATTTACAGTTTATAAACAGGTTAAAGAGTCCTTAAGTTTAAAAATAATCCATTTAAGTAACGATTATGTAAGATGTGGATGATATCCAGCAAGGGTAGGCAATTTATTATATATATTATAAAATATAAAATATTTGAATTGCAATGTATTATAAAAAAAAATAAACATAAATTTAAAATATGAAGTCACAAGTTATTTTGTGATGACATAGAAGGCGATTTTGTTTTCGTTAAGTCAACTCTGTTGTACTTCGAACTCTGTTAATGGCCGATATCTGCCGTTCCGCATTTTAATGGTATTTTGGCTTGGTTATAAGGCGCTAGAAGGAATATTTGGAAACGTTTTGAGTGACAGACTTTTCGAAATGCGAAATTTAGGAAAGTTCGCTGAATTCGTTTCATCTAGGGGTATGTTGGACGATTCTCGCTCGTTAGGCACGATATGGGCAGAGTTCGACGGTATCAGCTGCAGTTCACTTTTCATATTTGTTGTATGATATTGGCATAAGTGCTTTATTGGAAAATATTTGTTGTCGAGAATTGTCAGCCATCCATAATCGTAGATGAAGACAGCAATCGAACCGATGACCGCCATTATCGACTGAAGCCTGAAGTCATCACCGCCTATTTACAACAAGATCAAGAAGAAGATGGAGAAAGAACAACATCCGCGCAATTGTATCAGCTCAGGTCGACAGTCGAAAATCCGATGATACAGCCCAATGCAAATCTATTCACAAATGCCTTCGAATTGTGCTGTTTTAATTTATTTCCATTATTTTTCATCACTGTGTACATAAAGCAGTAGATTTAGACAAACACGTCCGACTCCTTGTCGTTCGGAGTCCGTGAACGCTGTTGCCAGAAGTCCCTCTTTAGCACTTCCATTTTCTTGGTTCAAGCTTTCAAGTTAAACACGGGAGCGTTCGGTCGCTCCACGAACGCGTTTCTCTCTTAGTCCTTACCGTTTGCTTACCGAGGAGGTCGAAGACTTATTAGCTCGTTTGAGGCGGACCCGAACAAAAAAAAACCTAGCGACATGTCCAGCGCCATAGCCAGGAAATTTGCCCAGCAAAATAGACTTCGAAAGCAACTTAAGAAGAAAAAGGAGTCGTTGGCAGATCAGTTCCAATTCAAAGTTTATGTTGTATTTCACTTCAAGGAGAAGGTGTGCAATGATTACGATTACGACGAGCGGTCGTTCGAATGTCGTGTTTACTTTTTACTAACATTTGTTGCTGATTTTACCGTCAGCCCTGTTCTGTGTACGAATCTACAGAAGTGGTCACGGTCATGACGAACGACTTCAAGGATGATGTCATCAAGAAGACCAAAGTAGGTGATGCTTAATGGACAACTAACGGTCACTGAAATTTTTGTGTATTTTGTTCTTGTTATTATTAATGGCAGATGGATGGATGGATGGGTGGGTGGATGGGACTCAGACAACCTTAGAAACATTCTCCCTTAAATATTCTTGCTTATCTGTGTACTTAATGTACTAAGTATCGTATACTAAATAACAAGATATCTTTGTCAAGTACAGTATCATTGTCTGATCCACTTTCTTTGAACGAAATCTTAAATCTCACGTTGTGGGTCTTGGTGTTTTCAAAATACACATTCCCCATGCCTTGTATCATTCTTGTATTCTCATTAATGTATTTTGTTTTTTTTACTCAATATTCTTTTGGTCGTTGTTCTTATTTGTTGAGTTGTATGAGTTTCCATGTTGATTACATCCTAGCGTTGTAGGCAAGTGTCACCTGTAAGTGGGGATACATTCTTTTTGATGGACAGTTTGGTGTTTTTCTTATATGTTATCATTTCAATTGATTTTATCATTCAAAATGATCACTAAATAATAACATTGTATATTGTCTGATAAAATGACTTAAATCAATTGAAATAGTGATGTATAGCTAGTTGATGATTGGATGGTGACGAACAGATGGACGGTGTTCTCTCCCAAAAGTCTGAGGAGCTCTTCATGAGGGACCTCGTCCAGATCCACCTGTCCAAATGGAAGCCCGTCCACAAGGTAGACTCGTGCATTCCCCGTGCCGTCGTCATTTTAATTAACTAATTTGACTCTTTAAACAGGGTGGCACTTTGGGGTCGAGCGGTGACATCGATTTCTTCTTTTGGCCGAGGAAGGACATAGAAAAGATCGAATGCGTCCTATTTTCCAAGTGGCATGATGATCCACATGGCCGCTATCTCCCCCTAGAGGTTGGTTTTGGGGATGGTTTAAGTTGCAATGCAATTCTACTTTTTCTAGTCTTTTTTCTGCTTATTTGTTGAAGTCTAAGTTCAACATTTGATAATGATATTTTTCCAAATCCATTCAAATATTCCTGATTTATTTGCAACGTCATCAAGTGACCTGGTGGATGTTGTTTTCTTCAGCACCAGTTTCTTCTCGAGAGTGTGGAGTGGCAGAGCAGACTGCAGGGGTTGATGGTGATCGACGACTTCCTTCCGAACTCGGAGCAAGTCCTCACCAACGGCAATCGAGATGTCTTCCTGTTTGTTTCCAGGCATCAGACGCAGGTTTCGAACGCATTCTTTGGCCGAATCGCTGGCTCGCGTAACGAACCGATGATGTTGACATCCGTCTGCTCACTTGTTATTGTGCGTCGTTCGATATTTGCACCAATAAGTTCTTTAGAAATACGAGGTTGTCGTAGGACTTGATTTCGTCGTTCTTAGTGGAATAGGACATTGTGAAACGGATTGTGAACAGGGGAACGAGTGCCATTATGTAATTGAATATTTGTGACGCATCTAGTCTCGTAGTTTGTGTATTTTTAGTAATGATTTCTATTCAAAGATCTTATTTATTCTTTTTGCATGTGCATTGTAGTGTTCCAACAACAAAAGATCAGAATTTATAAAACTCAGAGGCCTGTGTCTCTATATCCCTCAGGTTGGTCGAAGTCATACGACATTCAGTTTTTTTTTAAAATAATTTTAATGAAATACCATCTTGCTTTTATTTTATTCTTTTCCTCAGGATGAGCTGCTTATGTGGCAAGCTTATTCATGTTCTGATGTTCTTCAGAATTACATTTGAATCCAGACACAAGCAGCAAAGCATGGGATGATTACAATTTAGTTTCTTCACAATTGAATTTTAATTTCACTCGTAAACTTCCCGGCCGGAGTTTACCTTATGTTTCAAGGAATTTCCAATCAAACTGCACTTGTTTACACTCTAATATGCTTCATGTTTGATTCGATCAATAAAGTTTCCAATTCTCCAGCTGTTTGTTTCAGTTATGAATGTCTTAAGATGGCAGTTATATCACATTTCCTTCTTGATATGGAAGAAAGCTGCATTTAGCACCCTATAGTGTTGCAGTACCTTACTCTGAATTAGCAAAAACAATCTTGTTTTGTAAGAGTGGAACAACTATCGAACAGTCAAGTTCCGAGATAAGTGGAAGTTTACTTACTTTTATTTGGTACTGCGCGTTCAAATGATTTCTTGCTTCCACAAAGTGACGTGGAATAACAGCATAGTCGTTTGGATGTATCTCAGGAATTGGCACGAGAAATAGATTGGTGCTCAATGTCTGAGACTGGTTTATTTTGTAAAATAATGGTCTCGATAAAGTAAAAAATAAACATCCATAAGTCTTCTGAGTTTCTGGACTCTAGTCCGCGAGCGCATGAACCATCTTTCATTTGGAGTGAAGATAAACACTTCAATGTACCAGCATTGACTTTCTCAAATTTAAATAAATTAGACTGGTGTTTCAAGTTTATTAATTTACATTAATGGGTGAATTTTAAAGTCTAAATGCACGTATAATTTCATGTTAATTAGTCAATATTTGTTAAATGATTGAGCTGCTTAGTATTAACAATGTTCTGGCATTACTAGGCTAGGAATATTCGTGAGTGTAGATGTAAGAACTTTAATTTTAGTAGTTTTTGTGAATCTTCAATTTCCCACTTTTTTTAAACAATTCATATTTTTAAAGTGAAATCGATCTTAATTTTTCTAATATTGCTTTAAACATAAAACCTTTCATGAACAGTTTAAAACGGTTGTGCGATATTCACATTTCAGCGGATTTAAAAATCCTAACCACGTCAACTTGTAAGGTGTCTGACATAACCGCTAAGTGTAATCTTGTCAAGACTTTACATGTGACTTCATAGTCACTGAAACCAGTTTGCTCCTGATCAGTTTAACTTCTCAGACATCACAAACATGTGAATGAGCAAAATCCAGCCACTGATCCACCCAGCCACCCATCTATTCGCTCAATCCACATCAATAATCAGATATAAATCAGATAAAAATCCACACGAATGTTGGATTTTCTTAGTCAACTTGGGCGTTGCACTAACACAGACGTAGACTCGTACTAGTTTTTTTTGTTTTGTCTTTTCACAGTTCAACTCTTTCTAGTTTCTACATTATTACAATATTTCTCATGATTTTTCCGATGTTAAATATGAAAGACACGTCCCGAAGAATCCTCAAAACAATGGGTCATCAGCTAATTCTAGGGAAATTTGGAAAGGGGTGAAATGTCGCCCCCGTTTGCTTGGTCCTGCCCAATTTGTTTGGTTTCTATGGTAACACGATTATCATATTCCAACTACATAATAAAATGATTTCCGTGGCCTTTATGGGTAACGAAATGGGCGAACACACCTCAACATTTCTGGTGGTGAAGACGAAGTTAAGGTGATCGTCAGACCTTAACATCGGGTCGTCGACGAATTGAGTTCAATGGTGTCCAATGCCCAACATGGGAAGATATGGATATCTCCCATCACAAACCTAACCATTTTACAAGTGGTTCCAAGAGAGAAACTGCTGAAGGAATACTCGCCGGTTGCAATGGAGAAGATGGTTAAAAATGGAGTTGAAATTCAAGGCATGAGAAACTGCCATGAACGAGATGCAGTGACCCTTTGCGACTTTTCCTCATGGTTCGAAAAGGAGGTGTCAGGCAGAAGCTGCTGGTCATGCCGAGGCTTGCAGGAAGAAGCAGACTCATTTTGACTGCTTCGGTTTTGACACGATTTCTTCCACCGGTCCAGATGGTGCCTTAATCCACCACGAACCAACTCCAGAAACAGACAAAGTAATTTCAATAGATGATTTGTACCTCATCGATTCCGGAGCTCAGTACTTAGATGGTACGACTGATATCGCAAGGAAAATTCACTCGGGAACGCCATGAGAATATGAAAAGGAATGTTTCATTTCATTACTTAAAGGTCACATTGTTTCGGACACAGCAGGTTTTTCCAATGATACCAAGGGCATCTTCCTCGACAACTTTATCTTTACAGAATATAACACTACAATTTGTGTTAGTGGTCATTCGTGACCATCACTTTGTTGAAATAAAATGAACTACTACAATATTTAAGATTGATTTGTTGACACAATTTGATGAATGAATATAGAGCAACTCAGGAGAAATGTCCTTCAGCTCTGGAGTTTGTAAAATGTTTACAGTAACCAGCATAAAAGAGAGCATAAATCATGTGGAATTAATTACATCACACGTTCGAGAACACCTTATTAATAAATAATATACATGAATATTCAAATTTATAAACATATTTAAATTATAATAATGTTAATAATAATAATAATAATAATAATAATAATAACAATAATAACATATGTAAAGGATGGTTCCTGTGAAAATACAATTTATAGCTGCCTTTTTCGACAGTGACAAGACTAAAGTTCACTCCTGCCCAAGAACTTTAACGGCCAATTACCTCAAGGTCTTGTGACATCCATCGTCGTCGTGGTCGTCCTCTTCTTCTTCCTCCTTCATACTCCTTCCTCTGTTCAGGATCTCACATTAAATTTAATCTGGCAGCCAATTAATTACCTGCTTGTCGTGTCGCTGGTGAATTAACATAGAAATTCCTGAGTCGATATGATTTTATTCATGTGATCATCTCTTCTTAATTGGGGTGCTGATAAGCAAGAATCAACCATTAAAACCGATGAAAATTAGAATTATTCAACTATTATTTAGATTATTGTTATTATTTTAACTGTCACCTGTTTCGACAGTGATGAATTTACGTTGTGTCCAATTTACAGCAATCTTCATTAAGATCACCATTAACGTCGACATTAACAACAACTGATTTGACAATAAATTTGACAATTTATCTCCTAGTCACCAAAAAACTCACAAAGTAAATATTCTTGGTTCAGCACACTCATAAATTTGCAATTACTAAAGACACTTCATGTTTCTTCTGCAGAAACACAAAAAACCTCGCAAGTGTTAATTAAAATCGTTTCATTGAAATCAAGGAATAAAGATATTCGGAGAATTTATGTTTTAAATTCTCGGCATTCATCAAACCACTCAACACCAGGCCATGCGTGGCACCACTTTCACGTGATGATTTCTTTCCTGTTAACACAGCCAAATGAACTTGAAATTAATCTAATTTCTACAAATGTCGGACTGTCAAGACTTTCAACCTACTCACAATGATGTATGATATCAAGATGTCATTCCCCAACTCTTCACGAATCATATCAACCTTTTTATTGTCAAATTATCTTCCCCAACCCGCACACGTGACACATTCAACCGTTCATTCAGTCATTCATTCATTCATTCTCCGCCAGATGCATTTCATTATAGACTCTCGTCTCGCTCTCATAAACAAGTTTAAAAGTAAACCTAATGCAAATCACTTTCAGGGATGGGCGTCTCTCATATATATAGATATATAAATAAGTTCGTCTTAATCGATGAAACGATTGTCTAACAACTATCCTGTCGATCGGATTCTAAGTTAAAACGGAGTGCTAAGTAGAGATCTGAGTCTCTCCCAAAGCCATCGACTTTCCTGTTAGGTTCAGAGTCCGTTTGTTTTCTTAATTTTCTGTTTTATTTCACTGTCGGACTCATTTGCCTGTTGCAATCATCGGCTCCTAGAGAGGCTGAAGTTTTGTGTTCGCTTCCTAGTTAATCAAGCCTTGGAAGTAGAGTGTTTGGTGAGAATTCAGAGTTGAATTCAATCTTTCTTGTTGTCCATTTTTCAATAGGACGGTTGAATCTCAAGACACATTGAAACTTGGCTCAAGTCTGGACTTTCAAGAGGAAAATCTAGATTGACATAAAAAAAAAAGTACCTCTGGTGAGCAGCTAAATTTAAATTGTCCAGTTGAATTTAAAAAGTTGTGAAAAAAAATGGCAAATAATTTTGAATGCGCGAATAAAATGAATGCGCTGGAAGTGTGCTGACGAAAGAGAATTAAAGTTGAACTTGAATCAATAAATTTTTGATGTTTATGCATTCTTCCCTCTTTAGAAATCAAAAATGTCGAAACCAGCAGAAAAAGTTGAAGCTCCAGAGAAGGAGAAGAAGACAACCCTTAACAAGAACAAGAAAGGTATTTTAACCATTTCAACTTTTAGATCCGGAAAAACTAGAACTCGCAATAATTCTCGCGGGCACATATTGCCTCCGAGTAATTAACAATAACAAAAATAAAAGATGGCAATCACTTTAAACTTCCGAATTGTACTAAATTCACATCGATGAATCAGCCACCAAACCCGTGGACACCTCAAAGTACGAGGGGGCTGGTCAATGTTTCAAAGCCAAACTCATTGGATTCGAAGATGTTAGTGAAGCCAAAGGTGAGAAGTTGTGCCAGGTTGCCATTGCCAAGTTGAAGGCAGCTGTTCTTGCTCTTGGTGAGCACAAGGAAAAGATTGTCCTCAACCTCACTGTGGATGGCATTTCAATATTCGACGAAAAGAAAGAGGTTTGTTGCTGCATTCGAATTTGTTGTATTTGTTGCGGGAGCATCTAATAATCACCTCGTTATGTAATGGGCTTTAATTTACTCAAGTGATTATTCAAGTGTTTTTGTAATAATTAATTTTTAATATTCAAATTTTTGAAAATTAACGTAAAACTGCCTAGCAAACAGCACATGATCAAAACTCAAATCCACGTTTATTAAGAGACTAGAATAAAATCTAAAGCAGTTATCGTGTAAGCTAATTAATTGTGGAAATTAGGCAAACTCTCCAAACTCTGGTTGGTCAAATATAAATTATTTTCCTACAAATCCAGGTGCTCCTTCACCGTCACGAGTTGAGCATCATCTCCTATGTAGCGAGAGACATTGGAGACTCCAGGACATTTGCTTACATCATCAACGACGAAAATGGCAAACACCGATGCGTTGCAATCAAGACAGAAAAATCTGTGAGTAACAAAAAAAAAGAAGTCCCAATAATTGCATTAAAGTGACAATAAACCTCTTAAATAAAAATAAATCATCCAAACAATGAAATTGTGGTAGGTCTAATTTGATGTTACAATGAAATTACAATAAGCAATGAGACAATGTACAATGACATCGCAATGAAATTATAGCGTACAACAATTCAGCTTATAATTTTTATAATTTTTTTTCTGTTAATCGCGTAATATTCGTTTTATTTTTTTTTTAAATTTAATCTTGGAAATCATTTTCAGGCCGACGTACCAGTGGCTTGTCTGAAGGAGCTTTTCCAGGCCTTGGAAGAGAAGCGCAACCAACCTGAAGATGGAGTTGAGGCGACTGAAACTACGAACGCTGATGGAGAGGTTAATGTCGCCGAACAGACTAACGGTCCTCTTGAGAACAATCCAACTGTGAGAAGCCATGTTGTTTATATTATATTATTAAACGTGATTGTCTCGATTATTCCTGTTTTATTTATTTGTCAACCATTATTAATATTGTCATCTTTGTCTTCATTGTGTTTTATAAATGCTGATGATGCTTCGCTGTCCACAGGTTGATGCCAATAAGAACCTGCTAAGTTTGGAAAATGATTTTTTTGGACTTGAACTGGTGAGGGGCCTCTTACTTCTTACATGGATTCAACATTTTGATTTCAGTTTTACTCCTGTTAAAGTGACCATTTTAGTAACATAAATAATATCAATAAAGTTTTACTAATAAACAAAATATATGTACATCCCTAATATAATTACATTAGTTATAATACTTATATACTTAATTATAACGATACAATTATTGACTATTATCAATTATTAATGTATTAACGATAGAATCACTTCCATGATAATCATCCCAACAAGTGATTGCAGGCTGCCCCTTCACCACCCGTACAAGCCCAGCCAAATTCTGATCTTACTGCTCTTCTGTTAGACGAAGTCTTTGGAGCCCACGAAGTGGCACCAACGCCGGCAATGACCAGCCCTAAAGACTCCATCAATCTGCTCTCTTCCCCTCCAACATCACCTGTCAAACCACCTGTTGTGCCCCAATACCAACAGCTCCTTGCCAGCCAGGTTCATATATACATTCTTAGTAACGACATTACAGTGAGTGACGTACCGGATTGTTGCAAAGTTGTGAACCGAAAATTCAAGAAAGCATTTGTTTCAGTTTTCCGGAATGGAGGGCAACCTGTCTCCACTCCAAAATCCATCCTTCTCACCAAAGGCTTACCCTATGAGCCAGCCGTCACCATTCAAGGCAGTGCTGCAAGCTCAAAATGGATGGACTTCTTTCGAGGCTCTCAGCGCACCCTTGGCTGCTCCCACTCCTGTCTTTCCCTCAGATCTCATCTCCCCATTAGGCGCTGTTCCTCAGCAACCCCAAACTCCTCAGAAACAGACTCCTGTTGCTCAGCCATCCAACCCAATCGATCCATTCTCTGATCTGTCCTTCCTGAATAACTTGCAAAGCCAGCCGGCCAAGAAGCCCGTGACAAGAACGGACTTTGTCAAGGACCCTCCTAAGATCACGCTCATGGACTTGGTTGGCCAGAAGAGAGATTCCTTTGGACTTCCAATGCACTCTTCACAACAACATTTGTCCACTACTTCGGTGAGTTTCGATTCCGTTGATGAAAGCGACCGTGCTAGTTTCGCTGGCGATGTCCCCGAAGACACCTTAAAGCAGACTCTCAACACCCTACCCAGACAAGACAGTCTCCCCCTTTCTCTGCCCGAACCTTCTCCCCAAGCCCCTGTGCCCCAAATGAGAATGAGTCACCTCGATAAATTGCGTTCTAACGGTAGACCCCAGAGCATAGACTTTTCTGCCCAGCGCTTCTCTGTTTTCGAGGACAGACGCGGTCTTACCGGGCCAACTGAAATCAACTGGTTCAACGCCAGTGCAGAGGCCCCCAAGCCAAGCCCTGCCCCAAGGGCCCGCCAGCGTTTTATGAATAACAATTAATCCCTTCCGCGGTTTGCCCATGATGTCCAAGGTGAGTACTTAGATAGGCATTGTTTCATTGCCCCCTAATTCCAGCGGCTTGATATCTTGGTGGTGGTTTTCTGGTTTCCAATCGATTTTCAGTGATCAGCCTCGATCTCGATTTCAACGATTTTAATTAATAATTTTGTTGTTATTTGTTATACTGTTTAAAATGTTTGAATAATAGCGTAATCTTATCTAAGCATGTTTTTATATTTATTTTTTGTTACTATTTAATATTAATTAATAATTAATATTTATCAATCAATTATCAATTAATATTATTTCAATCAAAAAGTCCGCATTGATATTCAATTGATATTCATTTGTACTTAGCACGGACAATATTACCAGGCATTTCATGTTCCGAATCCTTTTTCCAACTCAAATCCATTCCAATAATCCGTAGCTAGAGTGGGTTAGGGAAAGCATTGTTCATATTTATTGGCTAACAGTTTTGCCATGATAGATTTGCTCAAGAAATAATGCTTTACATGAAAACCATCTAACAAAAATGACTCTTTAAGTCAATTGTTAAGTATTAAATATAAAATAGCTAAAATGACTTTTAGTACTAAAAAATACTCCAAATTGGGGGGAAAAATTTGGAAATAATTTTGAATTGCATAAATAATTATGTTTTATAAAATGAAGTATGAAGCTATTTAGCAAAGGTACTTAGTCATGATTTGGATCAGGTTGCCACTTGAACATGGCAGCTAATAATGATTCAGCGAATGTTTAATTTGAAATTTGCGTCTCACGAAAAGGGGAGTTAAATGCTGTCCAAAGTACACAAAATTAATGTTTGCTGTTTCAAAAAGCTCTACTTTGTTCATCCTTCTGATCTTAACTTATTTCTGTTGAGTTTATAATGGCTTGTGCTATGTGGAGTTTTTAACATTTGTGCATGTTAGACATTTCGTTTTGTCTCGCTTTCTAAATTCGATTCCGGATTAACCTTTCTAACGTTTGCAAATATTAACACAGCGTGCATTAATTAAAATTCAATATTTACCTTTTACAGAGTGGCTGCTCGAAGAAGCGATGATTCAACTGTCTCTTCCGAACATACTTTTTGGAGTTTTTTTAAATTTCAGCTAAAGATTAAAATCTGATTTAACATGATTAAAAGTTTGCTTTAAGTCTGTATCTTGCACCTCAAATATATTCTCCGAAATTTCGTGTTATAAATTTCATTCGATTTGAAATAATTGAATCGGTACGTTTCGATTGCCAACATTCAGTTCAAAAACGTGAAATTTATGACCACATTTGTATCCAATTTAGTTTGGCTAGCCATGTTGGGTTTCTGTCAGTGTTCAGCGTTTGGGTTTAATAAAAGTCCTCTTTCAGACAGTTTTATCAAAGTCCGTGAAATTTTATATAAAAAAAAATCGGCATTTCCTAAAACTCAATTTCTCTGACACTGAAAGTGTCGACTTAGTCACCCCACATTATGCAAAGGAATCCCAGACATAGGGTTTCCTCCATCAATAATCCAGCAATAGAACTAATTTAGTTGGACATCAATGGGGATGGTAGTGTTTCGCAAGAACAGATAATACTGAATAATTCAGTTACGTTGAACATCCTGCATGATAGGAGCCAGATCAGGCGACTATAAACAAAGAAAAATACTGGCTAACTGGTCTCACAAATAAACCTTTAAGAAATCATCGTTTTTGGCAACAAGATTTATCAGTTCGCGCCACTAACCGACTTCTTGTTTTGCTTGAATAATCCCAAAATCCTCATCGATTTAAGTTTATTGCGTTTGATTAGATTTATTGCTTCGTCTGCATAAGTATACATTTAAAAAAAAGACTCTTTTAAAAAACACCCGTTTAATGCAAACTTATAAGAACAGAATGCCATATTTTTACATCAAATAGTTACAATGGTGCCAATGAGTTCCTAACGTAGAGGAAGTTCAAATTTCCTTGAGATAATTTGTACAATCACGCTTATGGCTTAGGTCAAGAATGTTATTTGAATCAGGCGATTTTGTTTCTTGTGCGAATTTTCTCGGATGGTTTTGCACCGGTGAGGCTGCTGTCGCTTTTGTCCTCAGGAGTCTCGGAGATGGTTTCCATCTCCTCACCACTGATGGGGCACCCATCGGCAGCCACCCAAACCAGCCCCCACTTGAGGTTTGTGAGCATCAACTTCAAAGCTTTTGTCCACTGCTCTTCGGAGTTCAAGAGCACCCTGATTATGAAGGAAATAAATACAATGAATGAGAGGATGCATGGACAGATCAATACATACATTATGGGTGGATTGAGGGTTAAAATTGGTGGAATCCAAGAAAACAGTGGTGGGTTGCAGGATGTCAATGTACATCAGGTGAATAGATGAATTTATAAAGCGATACAATATAGAATAGCAATATAGTAACAGTAAACTACTTGATGGTGTACTGGATTCCGGTCTTGGAGTGCTGTATCCGACCGTTGTCCATCTTGTACGGCAGACAGCAGTCTGGATTTCTCTTCTCCAACTCCTCTTTAAACTGAGGAAGAATCAGTTTGTTCATTTCAGTTGTAAATTGATAATTGTATTGTAATATCACAGTCTAATAATTTTCTTATTTAATATTCATCTCCATGAACTTAAGATTCATTTTGACGATTAATGTTTCATCCTAATAATAATTAACTATGCAATTAATTATTAAAATTTGTCGGGACTGATGGCTTTTTATTGAGTTTAATTCTTGTCAATAGGGATGTTTCATGTTTCAATAAAAATAAATTTCGAAATAAAAACGCCACCTGCTGCAAGCAGTCGAGAAATGCAACCATGCCGTCGTCGAACCTAAAAAATAAAAAGAAATTACAGTCACCTGACAATAGGAAAAACCCCAACGAACTTATAATACATTAAGCCACATTGGTTAGTAAACTCGAATAAATTAAGCGACCTTAATTTGTAATCCCGTTATTCTCGCAATTCAATCATTTAAATAAAGCCATCGTGTCGACTAACTTCGTGTCCCAGAAGAACTTGAATCCTCCGCTCCCATAAAGTGGAAACTCCTTGTTCCTCTCCATCAACGATTCTATGTACGACCGGTTGCCATAGGGAACGATCTTGTACCTTAATTGACCGACGTTTCGACATTAAATTCACTTGTCATTAATAAGTGCATAATAATAATAATAATAATAATAATAATGGCGCCTCTGACGCTATGCAAATGGCGCATTACAAATTAACTATTATTAATAATAATAATAACAATAACAATAATAATAATAATAATAATAGTAATAACAATAATAGTAATAATAATAATAACAACAATAATAGTAATAATAATAATAACAATAATAGTAATAATAATAATAATAATAATAACAATAATAATGTCAGTAATTACTTCTTGAAGGTGAGTCCAATGTTATTGGCAAGGGAATGAAGTAGGAGAGCCGCTTGACCCCAACCTGCGTTGATTTCATTCCAATCGACCTGTCCCAACATTTAAAGGTAATGAGCGATGTTTCTCTAAAGATATCAACTGTGTGATGGTGTGATGGTGCATGCAAACATTTGAGCTGGTGAGCAAGTAAAACTCGACAACCGATTTGTGCAAGTGACAAGCATCTCATGTCTGGTATCGACCGTTACATAATTATGTAATGGGGTTACGTAGTACGACGAAAAATGGAGTCATGAAAATTCAAAAATAATCACGAAACTAACAGGAAAGCCTGGCAGTCTTCCCATCCTGAAACCGTTGATCGTTCCAAAGTGCCCCTCGTGCCTTGAAGTCAACGTTAATAATAATATTAATATTATTAATTTTATTAATATTAATTAATATTAATTAATACTATTAAAATCTTTACAACATTTTGCAATGTTGATGTCTCTCTGTTGTAACCGAGCTCCCAACGAGAGGAGCGGCCGACGCCAGAACTACGGAGTCATTACAGATAAAATTGGCAGATGAATTTTTTTGATCCACTACATTTTTCATGGCCTTTGTCGCTATGGCCGTTCCTGCTTTCATAAGCTTCAACATTCTCATCCTCAATATTATTACTATTGTTGTTACTAATTATAATATACACAAGTTATTAATAAATTAATAGTAATAATAATAATAATAAATATTGGTCTCTTACAACAATCTTAACAAGCACTATTTAATTTTAGTAGATTTATAATTATTGCAACAATTATTGTGGTAATTACAACAACATCTGTCGTCTCACCAAATGTGGAATGTCACGTTGAAGACGTTCGTCTTCGTCAATTTTTCCAGTTGCCTGCCCGCGTACTTGAGCTGACTGTCGACTCTGCAATGTTGAACCTTATTTTAATGCTGCTCGACGCGATCACGGTCGGTCGAACGACAAGAACGGTTGTTGTGCAATTATTGGTTTCGTTTCCAGTGGCGATTTAAATAATAATGATGTTAACAACGGCAAAAACGACAACAACAATAACGACAACAATAATAATAATAATAACAACAACAACAATAATAGCAACAATAACGGCTCACCCCTTCTGTGCATCCTCATATTCAAAGAGTTGTCTCTTGTACTCCTCGTACTGTTCGTGGTATCTTCAACATTGAAGGACAACTGCCGTTAGTGTTACCCTCAATATTTCAGATATTTTTCATGGTAGAACTTTGTTACAATAGTTTTCTACGTGATTATGTAATTGATACTTATCTTGAAGATACAAAACTCAGTGCCGTCAACATCACCACCACCATCATCATCACCACCACCACCATCATCATCATCATCATCATCATCATCGTGTGGTCTTGAAGTTCTGTTGAACATAAGCCATGCTAATCAAACTCTGGATCGTTATCATCATCATCATCATCATCATTATTATTATTGTCGTAAATCAAGACCTGGCACTTTCCTCCTTGTGTCTGACTGCCAACTTCTTCTCCTTGGCCAACTCCTCGGTGGCAATCCTCTGCTTCCGCTCCACTTCTGCCATTTCCCTCTCCAAACGTGCCTCTTCCTCTGCCAACTGATATCGGTGGGTTCAAATCATGTGATTGCAGGTAAATCAAAATATTGAAATGTTTTAAATGTTTTAAACATTCTAAACGATCGATGTCAGTGCAAGGTTATTATTGATAAAATTGTGGCTGTAATGTGATTACAACAACAACAACGACAGTTTAACAGTTAATAAATTATATAATTGCAGTGATATATCGTAAAGAACCATGTCGACATTGAATAAATGTCGTTTACTTTTTTCAGTTCTTCATCCAGTTTTGAAGAATCTGCCTCCTCACTCATGGAATTGAATTTCTCCAGAAGTTTGCTGATGGAATTATTTTTGGCCGTCATTTAGATCGACGTGCATGAATGAAAACATTAATCGTTTATTCGATCGGGACGGTGCCCCCGCGACGGGATCAGAATCCGTGCCGCCGTGGCAGGGGGGCGGAAGTCTCGACCGGCGGACCGTGCGGGAGCACCGCTCGTCAAAAATCGACGAGCCGCTCAAATGTTCGACAGGCGAGAGTTTGACGAAGGTTGAAGATCGAAAACAAGAAAACAACATATTTTAATGATTGCGAGTTAAATAGCTGCAGCATGTTAATTGAAATGAATGAGTAACAACAACTTTATTTGCTGAAATTACTCTGCCGATAAATGTGCTCAAACACTGACGCGATGTTAATCGTATTAACATTGCACAAAACACCAACCTGTACTTCTGGTATTCACTTTGAGCCTGACTCAGTTGTCGATCAAGCTGGTCGAGGAGGTTGTCCGTGCATTCCTGGATCGCCGAACGATTGCAATGACAAACATTATCTTGTAATAATAAATAAATAAATAATAAATAATTGTCGTAATAAATCAGTTATGATGATGCACCACATTAATTAGCCAAATTGTGCAATAATGGTTGGTCATTTAGTCAGACTCGAATACAAATGGTAACATGTCGACATGTCGCTACAAAGCTTGTCACATGTTCTGGGAATGAAATGGTTTGAATTGTGCAATGTGATATGAAAGACGACGCTCAAATAACATCGATGTCATCTTTGACACGACACGAACGGGTCAAATGTTAACCTCACAGAGCGGATGATCGATTTCCGTGTGTCCTGAAAGAAAGTCGAACAGGTGGCATATCATCTGGAAAAAATGTTTATTCTAATAATTCATGTTACAAATATCAATTTCACATTCAATTTGATTTTTTAAACTCTTTGGTTTCAGTTTTTGTTCATGTATGCAATATTGTTTAGTGATTTTACTGTCATCTTCCTGCTCAAAACTTCTTCTGTCTGTACTTCTGGTATCCCAACTATGGTGAAGTCATTGCATAGGTCTGTTGAATGGTCGAGATGTCGATAGCTTGGCAAGATTTTTATTTCTGCAGAAGCATCTTTGACCTCAGCGAATATCTGCTGAATTTGAACATAAAATTTATTAACCACAAGATTATGTTTATAATTTAATTAAACTAATTATTTCCTGTATAGTCAATTTATTAAATTTAGGTTGGATATCTGTTACTTGAATGAAAGCCATCTAACACACGTAACAAGTACCTGGCTTTCAGATGATGCTGTTTGAACCTGGTCGTTTGGAGTGGCAGGATTACCACTGGTTTTGTTGGTTAAAACTGTGCATTTCAACAAATATAAGAAAATCAAAATAAATGCCTTTTGTGGGATTTTTTTTTATATTAACAATACTAACGTTCGCCACTTAACCGATTGCTCTCAGAAATAGATGGGTCCAATTTGAGAGGTTGGGAACATTTCTGGCAAATAAAACTAACTAAAGGTTTTGAATTGCCAGGCATTTTGACTTCAATTTCAGTAATTTGCCAACAGTGTTAACTTCGCCTTCGGTTTGTTTACTCTCATTTTAAAGTACATCAGATGTTTAAAAAAAATACATAATTTGTAATAAAAACTTAATTTTAAAATATCTAATGAATATACCACACAATAATTTGTAGGTTATTAAAATAGATAAAGCTAAAACCTTAGGTCTTGAGAGCTGAAATTTAAGAATTGTTCGTTCTAAGTTAATAATCTCAGATTTGTTAATTCATATGATTTGGCACATGTTTAGGAAATTGTCAAATTTGCAAAACTCCCAAATCATTCTTTTATAGTAAGGAGCGACATTGTGACATTAAAACTATATAAAATGTGCTTATTGGAATATTAACTGTCATGATCGCAATTTAACATCGTATTACATAACATAACATTAATTTATAGTGTAAGTAGACTAATGTCTATATGATAAACCTCTCTTACATAGTTAATAGTCTTATATTAAAAGGCGCGAACCAATTTTGTTTACTTTCGGAATAGAACAACGTGTTATGAATGAATCTTTGGAACTGAATTAATAATGGCAGAAGCCGACGCAACTTCTGAGAGTGAACGGGAAAGAATTGCTTTCAACCCCTCTTTATACGTGCAGAGGGATAAGAAAATCCTTGAACTCATAAAGGACAGCACGAATATCATAAGAGTAGGTGACTCAAATGTTTTCATTTCTATTTTAATTCATGCTCAAAATCGTTTTCCTTGAAGGTGCTAGATCTTGGTTGTGCAGAATGTCGACTGATCAAGAAACTGAAGGAAATTCCTCACGTAGAATTCATCTGCGGCATTGACTTGGAAAAGGCTGTGTTGGAAAGTAATGCTCATGTATTAGGACCAATTCCATGGAACTCTCTGTTTCCTCGGTCTAAACCTCTGAAGATTGTTCTTCTGCATGGAAGTATGCTGGAGGTGGATGAGATCATGCTAGGCTGCGATGTTGTGATACTATCTGAAGTGTAATGTGATTAAATTATTACTCTTATCTGCTTTTAACTTTTTCAGTAGCAGGGATTTATAGAGAATTTTTCCATCCTTGTGAATAAATCCCTGCTCTTTAGGATTCTTTGTGAGATGCTTTTAATTTTAGCATTGAACATCTGGTCGGCGAGGATCTTGCCAAATTGCCAGAGGTTGTGTTTTCTTCGTTGAGGCCGCAAATGTGCATCGTCACCACCCCCAATGCCGAGTTCAACGTGGCGTTTGGGAACGTGTCGGGTAAGTTTCGACACCCCGACCACAAGTTCGAGTGGACGAGAAGAGAGTTTTCACAGTGGTGAGTTATTTATTGAGACAAGCAACATTTTGCTTAAGTAATGGCATTAAATTATTATAAATCTGTATTTACTCTGGATACATCTTAATTGGTTTACTTGTAGATCTTCAATTTATTTCCATATTAGGTATTGTTAATTGCTTTCTTAAGTCCAACATTTGAGTGTTTGAAATGCAATTTTCAAGGTGTGAAAGCATAACACGAGGATATCCATATTCAGTGGAGTTTGATGGAGTCGGGGACCCTCCACCCACCCACCCAAATGTGGGTTTTTGCTCACAAATCGCTGTTTTTAGGTCAAATTTTGCTTCCTCTGATTTCATTAGAGTGGATATTGACCCATTATCTTCTCATGATATGGTCAGTTGTAAATTAATCATTAATAATTAATTATTATTATTATTGTTACTGTTGTTATTATTATTATTATCATCATCAGTCTTTATTAATTAATATCCTCTTGTGTTTAAGTACATTACATGACTAGATGATTGGGAAACTGCTCCCATAAAGTGCTTCAGACATAACATGTGCCATAACATTTGCAGTGATATAAACTGCATTTATATGCAATGGAAGTTACATTTGGATCGAATGTTTTGAAATGCTAATTATAATTACAATTAATGATTAAAAATACACCAAATTTTCAATGCAACCACTTATTTTTATAATTATTTACAAAATCATGATATTCATTGTTATTGTTACGTACAGTTTGGAGCATATGTTGTTTTATAATTTGTCACTTGTCTTTTCACATAGCGATCTTTCTTATTGCAGAACGTTTAACGAATCGTCTGCTTCTTTCAGATGGCCGAAATCGACTACCCGCACGAAGACCCGACATTTTTAAAGAACAGAGTGCTCAGTAAAATTTATTTTGTACTCGAGACAGAAACTTCAATCTTGGGAAGTCTCGATGAACCCCCTTCTAAGCCTGGTTTGTTTAGTGCTTAGTTAGACTAGAAATTTGTTTTATTTGTTTAGATAAATGTAGTGGAAAATATTTTAAAAAATTTTTAATAATTGAGGTTAATGTGCATGTGGTCAGCTCTTTGTTATTAAAGTTGTTGAGTCTGAATTTCAGAAGGTTGCAATTCCTGGATGTGCGATGATTTCGTTTACGTTTCCTTTGAAAAGTTAATGGAGAATGAGACGATACAAAACTATTTTGGAGGTGTTGGTGCCATGAGGTTAGATGACTGCTTAATAATAATAATAATAACTGTTTTTGATTATAAAAGGCAAATTATATCATTTTCGTAGGAAATTTCTTGAAGAAAATAATTTCAATCTGCATGAGGCAATGTATGTGAAGTATTACATTGGTGCACCAAGTTCTGACGAGGATTTTCATGGTGTCTAATGATCTGTCACGATTAGCTATTCTCAAAAATGTTGTTCCTTGTAAGATGCAAATCGAATCAATTGGTCTGGAAATAGTTGCCAAAATGGGATTGAATTTAAATTTCTTTCTGCTTGCGTTTGTGTTCGCAATTTTCGCCACATCCCTTTGTTCAAATAAGCTGCCCATCAAATTTTTTTGGATGGTCATAAAAGTCGTCACCTTGTTTAGGAATAAAGTGCGGGTGGCGCTACCGAGACGAGCGTTCATTGCATAACAACGCTGAGTAATGTTGATCTCAGCAGGATAACTGACAAAAATAATTCATGAAATCTAGAAGGGCAAATAATGAAACTGCATTCTGATGAGCGTGGCCATCCTCCACTTCAAATAATTTAAGATTTTACTAGCATCGTTGTAAACAAATAATTGTTTATTGTAAACATTCGTGTCTGAGCGATAATCAACTAAATTCAACTGTTAGATCAATGTCGCCTCCTCGCAAAAAGTTGAAAAAATCTTCAAGCGAACATAATGTGAATGTGTCCGAAACAAAATATTGGTTTGTATTTTGTTGTGAAGCAACTCAATTAAAAATCGTAAATTCTAAAGAACAAACATGACTAATACGGATACATATTTATTTATATACATAATTTTTGAATTAACAGTTCTGAAGTGACGAACGATGGAAAGCGAATCTTATTTTTGAAAGAAAATGTAAGCAAACCTTTTGAGGGCATGGGCATCATACAATGCTTGCATGGATGCATTGAAATTTATGGTGCTAGATTCACTCCAAAGAGCAGACCATGCAGACTCTATTCCTTCTCTCATCATAAATTGCTAACAGTAACAGCATTGCCATCAGATGATGATTTAAGCATAAAATCTATCCGTAAAATGTTGAAAGCTTTGAATGTTGACTGTGACAAAATTAGTCTCCTCAAAGAGAAAACCAAGCCATCTACTCTTAGTATTGTTCTCCTTTCTGAAGCATCAACTGAGTTCAGCTTCTTGGGTGACATTGAAAGGTTCAGTCACCTCTCTCATCCTCGGAATATCGAAGTTTTGGAGAAAAGCAGTGATTCCATCACTTTTTCTGATGAATATTTGAACATTTGTTCGGAATGGGAAAATTCACTTAAGAAAGGTTTGAACGATTCTCTGCTGGACTTTTTTCTTATTGTAGTTAATTTTATTAACCAATGTTAAATGTTTTAAATTCTTTACTGAAATTTCTTAGATGAAACTCCAATTTTGTTGTTGTGTGGAGGCAAAAACACAGGAAAGTCTACCTTGGCTCGTTATTTGCTCAATAGGACTCTCAATCTGTTAGCATCGACCCTCTCATATTTTAATTATCAATTAACTTTGATGCCCTTGCTTTTAGTGATTTAAAACATAAAGTAAAAAAAAGTAAATCATGATTATTCAGTATTAACACTTGAAAAATATTTAATTGAGGTTAGAGAAAGTGGCATTTATGGAATGTGACATTGGACAAACTGAATTCATTCCGCCCGGATGCGTAGGACTCAATGCTATCCACGAACCCATTCTGGGTTGGTTTTAACTTAAACATTTTAAAATGAAATGACACCTTAAAATAGTTTTTTATTTACATAACCGGGGAAACTGAGTAACATTGCTGAATTATTATATCAATTGCAGGACCACCTTATTGTCATCAAAGGAAACCTGAAATGTGAGAAATTATATGCAATCAATGAAAATTCATTAAATACTTTAATGCAAAATAATATTTTATTCTAAAAGAATGTACTTTGTTGGAATGACTAACGCCAAACTGAATCCAGTTCACTACCTCAATTGCATCGAGTCTGTGATGGATGGCTACAGGAAAAACTATTCCCATCTTCCTCTTGTGGTCAACACAATGGGGTGGTCAAGAAGTCAGACTGATTGATTGCATGTTTGATTTCAGACATTGTATAAAGTATTTCTCCTCAAACTATTCAATTTTCAGATCTTGGAGTGAGCATTTTGGCCAGAATCGTGGAAATCGTCCGACCCTCGATGGTCTTGCAACTGAGCGGTCCTTCGTCGAGAGACAACTTTCCTGACATGTCCCAGGAATTTGTGACCGATTTAGCTTCTGGTCTGACTGACTATTATCCCTTCGATGTAGGTTTCTTGTCTGAGGTCATATAACTTTGAAATTTGTATTTTAGTAAAAAGCAGAAATAGAAAATTTTCTTTTAAAAATGAAATGCTAAATTTGCATTCGAAATCCTTTCAGAAATGTTTAGATGGCAGTGAATGCCTCAAATATTCTTGGCATTTGCTTCAAATTCCCTTCGAACGAAACGCGTGAGTTTCTAGCGATCGATGCAAAATTAATTTTTATTTAAACCTTGACGGCATATGAATGTCATTGCAGATCGTATTCTAAGAACATCACAGCAGCTGATTTCAGAAGCCTTTCACTGATGTCATATTTTGTCAATGGCAACAAGTCATCTCTCATCGAAGATGAAGAAGACTCGAGCAACAGCGTGCCCTTGTACACTCTCTCCTATAAAAAGCTGGCACTCTACTCGAGCTACAAGGATATGCCAAGACATTTGCTTGTAGAACTGTTTAGCAAGAGTGTCTGTTCTCTCTGCATAATAGAAAATCATTCGGTTTGACCTTCTCTTAGTTTTATTTTTTTACTTAAAAACCTGATCAAATAGGAAATTTTGTGTTAAAACATTCAGACCGATGTTTTTTTAATTTTCAGATCGAGAATTTTAACTCGGATGAGTTGCCAATGTTTTTAAAGGAAAGTCCAAAAAGCAGAAGCTTAGGCCTAGGTGATGATCCTTATTAACAACAACAATAATAATAATAATAATAATTAATGATAACAATATTAGCAACAATACTACAAATACTACCAATAATAATTTTTATTTGCAACTAATATTATTAATCAGTTTCCATGTGATTGATCATTCCACCAATGCTTTCAGGTTATGTGCATTCCATATCTACGGAGGATAAAACTCTGTGCTTGATTACAAATATCTGCTCTTCGCTGATGCAAGAAATCAATTGCTTGGTAATGGGGATGGTCGAACCACCAAGGATGTTGGCCAACCCCAATGAAAATGTGAGAATAGCATTGTTTGGCCATCTTAGAAAATCTTTATACTTCAAAATTTAGTTTTTGGTCTTGATATAGAATTTTGCCTGACAGCAATTGGATTGCTCACGACTTTGCTGTGCACACTCCATGTGCCAGTCAGCTTATCGTTCAAGAACTTGTAATAGCTTGTCATATTTAATTGACAGACACCCTCAGTTGGAATGCCTTACCTCGACTACCCTCTCAATGCTTTTGGCGTTGCACCCCACAAGCCCAAAGGACAATGTGTGGCACGAGTGAGGCCGCAGCTGAAGTCGAACGACCGCTGAAAGTGGATGCACCAGTTAATGTCATGTTTGCCGACTTACTGATTACGTGAAAAATAAATTAGGGTCAATTGATGGTATGAGTTCTTAGTAACACAATGCCAGATTGGCCATCACTGTGGATGCCAGTCAATTGGTCGATGAAGACACATTCAACCAGACCATCTGGTTCAAATATAAAAAAAAGTCCAAATATCGACTCATTCTCCCATGCTAATACCAAAGCACCAAACAATCAGGCCTTACTGAAATCGTATAGTGCTTATGTGAGCTGTGGGTTTACATTTTTTTAAACCAATTAAGAACATAAATCATCGCGAGCATCCAAGTTTAACACAACAAATGCAAGGCAGCGTCGCAATTAAAAATTAGAACGCAGGAGGAAACACATTTAATGAAAAACAAACCGTCGACGTACTCCACGCATAAATTAAGTTCAAATAAATATTTACCTAGGTAACACTTAGCATTAAATCATTTTTAAATTATGAGGTGGAGGTCTTGCTAACAAAATGATGGTAATCGTAATGAGGATGACGACAGTGAAAACAACGCAGACTTTGGACTAGAGGTGAGCTACAGTTTTCGTTTAGGCGACGACCGACCGAGCACCCGATCAGCAGTCGGTCGGCAATCCCTTCAGCAGGCATATGATATTGTTCAAGCACTGCACAGAGGCTTGATTGGCCTCGGAGGAAAGCATGACGAAGTTCAGGAAGCCGTGCGGAAGATCGGGAACCAGGTGGAGGTCGACGGGTACTTGGGCATCCCCGAGTCTCCGTGCCAAAGTGATGGAATCATCAAGGAGGGGATCCAAGTGGCAAGCCTGGGATTCATCAAAGAAGCATTACAGTTCCAACAAGATCATGCGATAGCAAAATAATTGCTCTAAACAACTCAAAGTCAAGCATTCCATCCATCACTAATATCTTAAAATGTCTTACTTACTGTTATATGAACTCTGTTTAATGTCCTGAGGAGATTGTCAGGTGCCAATACAGGTGAAATGAAAGGCGAATCACCTGGATTGTTCTTCAATGATCTTGCCATCGGACTGACCTGGAATTGAAGCACCAAAGTCATAAGTGCTATCTTTGTGGCAAGCATTCCAAGATGTACACCAGACTTAGTTGTGCTACAAACGGTCTAATAGAAGACAATTTGAAAATAATAACACACCTTAAAAGTCTTGAGTTGAGCATAAGAAGCAACAACACTGGAGAGGTGAATTTCATTTGCTTTCCTGGCTTTGATTGACGAAGAGGAACATTCACTGACATCTTCCGAGATGTTGGTTTCCTCTGAAGACGTCGACAGTTCGTTCCTGAGGTAGTCTTCGCATTTCACAAAAGCATCGCACTGCCTCGAGGCCTTGTCGTTATTCGCTTGTTTATTTCTTTCGCTCTTGTTCACCGAAGTATCGAAAAATCCAGAATCATTTCGTTTGTGGAGAATCGCACCCATCGGACTGATGATTTGGGGTGCAAAATTGCTCGGCGGTTTCATCGACCCCGACCCGAGGGCGGTCGTGAAAGATGGCGACATCGAAAAACAAGAACGAGGAAGAGACGAAGCCGTGAAAGGCTGTCGAGGAGCGTCGTCGTCCAGTTCATCGTCGGCATACTCTCCCTCGCTCGACTCTTCAAACTTTACGTCGGACCGGGCACAGTCGACTGTTCCCAAGTAAGCTAAAACATGACCAACAAAATATGTCAAGGAGAAAACAGGTCACAAAGAAGACAATTCTGGAGATCAGATTGTCTGTCATGACATGGTTGGTAAAGTTCGAATGTTAACTCCAAAGTCATCGATATTGCCATAAATTAACATCAATTATGATAATCAACAAACCTTGCAGGCAGACCGAGAGTATTCCAAGTGGAATGAGAGGATCCATGATAGCCAGCAACCTGGATGGTCCCGGCTTGTACTGGATCATCATGGACCCGTATATCGGGTACACGCCGTCGGGTCTTCTGATTCCCCTCTGGGCTGCCATCAAGCCCACTCCAACTGCCAGATTCCCCCCTGCACTGTCTCCAACCACCACCACTTTTTCTGCTGTAGAACCTGCAAGATATTTGTCGCAGTATGTTACATGATTAGATGATTGAGGACGGTGTTCCCTCGACTGGGTTCGAATCCGCGCCGCAGTCTCGAGAGGCGGATTAAATTATGCAAGAGGTTTTATAACAAACGTGGTGACAAGAATTTTAGCTCAATTTATTAAACATAATAACGATGCCAGTCATAAGCTAAAAGTAGATCACTCATCTCACATTCATCAACGAACACATATTCAAGACAAAAACACTCAAAACGAACATTTAAAAATAAACGCACGACAATGTATGATACATTACGATCTTTTGATATTTGCCGCTCCTACTTTACAGTCTAACGATTAAGTGCTAGAAAAATACCTAGCAAGCTTGAATTCTTGAGAGCCCAACAGTAAGCAAAGAAGGCTTCCTCGAGTTGGTAAGGTGCTCTGAACTGGGGAGCATGGCAGTAGTCCACGGACAGAATCGGGACGTCGGACCGAACCGCCCAGTCCCTCAGGTAGACCTAAAAAATTTAATATCATTGTCGCCATCATCATCATCACAAACTTGATTATATGGGAGATGACAATGTTAAACCATCATGAAACATTGTTATTATTACCATCATTATTAATTAGCAGCCGTGTTTATACTCTCATAAAAATACATAAAATGCAGTGTCCGAGGACATAATTTTTGTTATCAATATTATTCGACGACGACTTGAATAAATTAATATTTAAGAAACCAATCGACGATCACCTCGTGGCTCGCAGAGGACTGACCCACGTAACCTCCGCCGTGAAGGTGAACGATGAGGTAAGGAGACTTACCCTCCTTTTGACCCTTCCAGGATTGGTACAAGCAACCAATCTTCGAAACGTAGGTTTCCTGAACAAGAACATGGATGGTTGAGTCTTATATGAGGACAGAACAACCAAACGTCGTTATGCTAATAAGGCGCCCTGATTTTGTCTTAACTAGCTAAGAAATTATTACATGGGTTGTGAAACTATCATCAGCCTGCTATCAAGGTTGTTGCATAGATTTCTACCTGTTATTTAGATTTCAAGGTCGCCGTCGTCGACATAAATTTCTCGTCAGCAAATAAATCACAACGAAAGGAACAAACCTGCCCACTCCTCAACTTGGAAGATAGCAACCTGACCGAAACGTGGTCTTTGATTTGACAATCGATTCGAGGGTTCTTGTACAGTTGGGGGTTAACAGGTTTGATTATAACCATTCTGTCTGATTCAGAGGATGGCAACTCAAACTGTAGATAAAAAATATCAATTTGCATTCTGAGCAATTTAAAATTTGATCTGCTTTTATAATTAAAACAAAAGTATCAGAGCCCCGCATCATGACCAGATAAAATCTTCAACCAATAAGAACACAAACAAAACTTGTTATGTCTTGACAAGAACTGTCTTAAGAATCACGAACGATGTGCACACCTCTTCGAACGGAATGTTCGTGACGGAATCCACCACCACTGCCGGAGAGACGAGGAGGCTCAGCCGGACGAGGGTCGGGTTGTCGGATATTGACCAAAAACTCTGGCAGAAGTCGACTTCGCACTCTCTCGTTATTGCCGAGATCTGTTTCGCTCTCTCTTCGATGTTTCCAAAGTATTTTTTGGCACTCAGGATTCCGGACGCTATCTTTGTGATGCGGTTGGTCTTTGGAAAAACCTTGCCATGGCAGGCTAGGGCTTGGTTTATGACAGTTAGGGGTCGAATCATTGAAGAAGCATATTGGAAAGCTAGACACCTGGAACAAAATATTTCATATGAAGTTACTCAATGTAATGTTACAGGAGCATTATTTAAGAATGAATTATGCCATCAAATATTTTAGTAGTCAGTCATATTGAGAGACAATACCTTCCGTAGAAGCACTCGGGATTTAGTGTTTCAAACTCATACATGAGTCCAATCGACGATGCATATTCGTCTTCTGTCAAACTGATCTCGTCAGGAAACAAGTCCTTGTCGTTACAAAACGAATTCAGTCTTTCCATATAATAGAAACATGCTCTCAATTGACCCAGAACAGTGACAAATTCCTCCAATGTGGCGAAATAATCAGTTTGGTTGAAGAGCCAGGACTCTTTATAAATAGTTATCGACCTAATAATCTCCAAAATTTTAAGGCAGCACTTGCGAAATATTGTCAGCAGGCTGTGGTAGCCGTTGGCCTGAAGAGACGGCTTGAAATCGTAGATAGGGGCGATTGTTGCTATCCGCTTGACACTCGGCTTTACAGCTTCTAGATGGTCTAAAAGTCGTCGAAGAGTCGCTTCGACCTGCCGTCCCATCCATCCCAATCGTGGATTCTTGAAAAAATTTATATCAAACGAAGCGAGTTTTCGAATCTCGTCAACAAGCTTAAAGATGTCACTATTGTTCTTAAACACGTTCTCATCGCTGTCAAGATGAACCATCTTGTAATTTCGGCGAAAATAAACAGTTACTTCCTAGCGTAGAAACACTTAAAAAAATCGTGCGTTGTTATTTCAAAAGAAGGCCGTCACGAAGCCCTCAGTTTTCAAACTCACAAAACAGATCAACAACCCATCTGCTCAAATTTATGTCAATTATGGGCTTTCTAATTGACTCCGCCTATCGGCCTATAAACAGTATGCTTATAACAGATATAAGGCAATAAGACAATTATTTTAGGTGCACAAATTTATTTTAAATCAAAAACAATGTCAACAAAGAAGAAAGAAGCTTAATTCAAAATTTAATGTAGAATTACATAAGACTGTTTTCACACCATCTGATTTTGAGGCGTGTCTTAGAAACATTGACTCCTCCCCATCAGCGGATCGTGCCACAAAGAATATTTTAAGAAATTAGTCAATATGAATTATCATAGTAAGTTACATAAACACAAACATTAAATTGCAATATTGTGTTTTAATTGTTCGTCGAATAGAAAATATGTTATATAAGTTAGATTTTTAGAGAAACACCTGTACGAGACGAATGTAACAATTAGTTAATGAAGTGTTACATAATATGCGCTCACAACTATTTTTAATTTCAAAATTTTAAAATTAAATAACATATTACATAACATACAAAATAATCTGTGAATATCCGTAATTGAGTAAAAATTGTTATTTTTCATCTAGTGCATTTTCTCCAATTTTCTCGATTGCCATCGCAGTGTTTGTGAAGGTTGAACTGTTTGCGGCAATTGTTCTGACATTAGAAACAAATGGATCTTAAAACCGGTGAAAGCAGCCAGAAACGGTAGCATTGTCGTACATGATCTGACATGTCCATAAATTTTTCTAAACTCTCGTCTACCAGAATGCTTAATGCTAAGATAAAAAAAAAGATATTATTTGGATGGCCCTCTTATTTCGCTTCGTTTGATTAATTCATTGCATGGCTATATACATTTGTACGCAACGATAACTATTCAGAGTTTGATTAGAGTGGCGTATGTTCAACAGAACTTCAAGACCACTAATGAAGACGTTTATATGACTCGGTTAGACTTCATTGATCGCATCATCTACCTTTCCTCTCTATCAAATCTTTAAGAAAGCGATTTTCGAGTATGTCTTACATCTCGATTCTCATGTTAAAAATAAAATAAGTGCAAAAGTGGCGATATGAAAAGCTCTTTCAGAGCAAGGTTTCATTGTTATTACAATTGAAGCGTAACATAAATAATTGAACAAACATATGAAGTTGAAGTCGTGTAGGTAAGCATCAATAACAAAAAAGCATCAACCAAAGGAAATGGAATTTAGTGATGTCGAGTAACATTATCGCGACATTCAAATCAGTTTAGTTGGCTGGAGTCTTGTGCCTTTTGTGGATGACTTTCCATCTGATTCCGTTGACGACGACGACGAAGAAAATGAGGAGCACCGCTAAGAATGCTATTGAAATACCAGCATTTTTTCCGACTTGGTAGTCCTCGAACAAGTCGATGCCTGTTAATTGAAAATTATTAATTCAAACAATCATAAGAATATAAATGTAATATTTATCACTTACAAATATATTTCAGGTGGTTAGCAAAAATGTTACTTAATCGATGTTAGCGTCAATTTATTAAAGGCTCACTTATAATTTATAAAATGTTGGTGATGATAATCTAAATAATAACAATCTAAAACCTTTTATTTTCATGTTGTTTAGCAGTGACCTCACATTGTCTCCAATTCTATTTGAACAAGTACGTTTCGAGTAAGAACTCGTTCAAACCGAATCCAACCCGACCTCCATTGGTACAGAATAGAAGACTGCAAGGCGCTAATCGAAAAGAACCAACTAAAACCAGTTGCCGTAGCGCCGATGTCACACTACAAACCATTCGAAAGCTCTCCTGAAGACCATTTTATTTCATTAATATAAAAATTAACTTGAGAATGATAATGGAGACAAATGCATGTTGTAATATCTATGTTGAATATTTAGAGCCACGCTCACTTCGCGGTTCCAACTACGTTTTATTTTCCTTTCTCTTCGTAATTGTTGTGGATTGGCGAATAAACGTTCTTAGCTAAACCCTCCGTTGTTGGACATTGTTCGATATTACTTTACGTTGTAATACAAAACGTAACAGTTCTGTTTATGTAGCACCACATGCATATTGAACTTAAAATGCTACAATAGACTAATAAATGAAATAACACAACAGTATAAATGGGTTGTAATGGAAATTGAAACTCCGTAAGAGAAACACCAGCAAGGATCCTCAGAGAGCCATCCCCCTAGCTGAACGTTTCGGCCCTAAAACCTCTGACGTTCCTCTGACGTTATTTATTCCTAGCGTGCTTAGCGTGACAGGTCACTCTCGCAAGCGAAAGCAGACATGTATAAGGAAAAAAAATGAATTTTCGCAAACTCAGTATTTTTTTTGGACATTTTTGAAAAGTTACATTTTCCAGCTAAATAATACGCTTCTAAATTGACGTAGAGTTTTCCAAGAATTGAGAAAGAGGCGAACTATTTGTTAAATTTTTTTTTAATTCTGTAAAATATGGCGAGTACGATTTATTAAGAACATGTTTCAAAGTAGATTTTACTCACGTAAAAGATTTTTGTAAAGAAGAAGCTTACTTTGCTGGCCTAAACATAATTCAAAGATAATGGACAGCAGAATCCAGATTGACATCTTAAAACCAATTTTACTATTTACTTGCTTAATTTCAAACCCTACAACCCCCAAAGAAGCATATAAGACCGAAAAGAATATCCACGCTTCTATATATTCTCAATAGTCATGAATAATAATAGAGGTTGATTAATAGTCATGAACCGGCCAGCCATTCAGAATCTGTCACAAGCAATTTTAGATTTATTCAAATTATTTGATTTTAAAATCTCGGAAGTTGTTTTATACATAGAAGTTGTATACACATATTAAAATTTGACAGTAAAACAATTTCGATGAAGTATCTTCAAATGAAAGGAAATCGACAGCGTAGAAATGGAGGCTCTTCACAGCTCACAGCACCCTGGAGGTCGATTAATTATATTAATTATTCATGAACATCATGGGGAGAGCCAAGAACTAAACTTTAAATTAAATGATTTCATGGTATAGGGCATAAGTGTAGCCAAGGAGTCAAAAAGGGGGGCACTTCCCCCTCTCCCTACCCCTATCAGTTTGTCCCTTGCTATTTCTATAAATCCGTATAATATTTGGTAAAATCTAATTTTCAGTTTGGGGGACCGGTGACATTTTTCAAAAACTAAATCAAATTAATGCCTTTTTCATTACTTTTACAAAAGCTCATCATTTTATGACACAGGAACATGGTGTTACAAAAACATCATAACCCTAATGTATGTATAAAAAAAATTTGCCCCTACCAAAAATCGATTTTAAAATCCTGGTTACGCCACTGGCGTCAATATAAGGTTAAAGATTCTAAATAAATTTAGAAAGCCAACCGAATCGAGACGTCATGTTCACGACACTCCACCATGTTATGGTCGCGAATAGTTAATATATTATCCAGGTTGATATAGGTAGCCGTAGAATTAGGTTTATCCTAAGCAATATTTTTCAAACACGTTGTATAATGAATATGATTAATGAATAATAAAATCTAAATAAATTGTTTTTACACAATAAAATGTAACTCTTTGGTTAGCGATAATGGTATTTTGGCTCGCTGATGCAAGGATAGTTTGGTTTTGGTTTTGATTCGGCAAATCAAGAGACTGTGTTGTTGAAGATGTCTCATTCTTCTAACTTTTTTCTGAGCAGCTTTGGAGATTCAAAAAATTTTGTAATTGAAAAACTAAAAATTTTGAAATCTCTTATTAATGGAGGGGTTGATGTGCCTTTGGATGATGACATCAGAAGATTGGCTATTCAGAAGCAAGAAATTACAGCTAAAGTAATTGCGGCTACATTAACGGCCCTCATTAGTCTAGGTTTCACTTTTATTGGAGTCAAATGGCTCCTGAATGCAATGGATCCCACCAAAAAGGAAAAGGATGAGGCACAAAAAAGGGTGAGCCTGCGATTCTGGGTGTTTTTAAATTGTACGATCTACTACTGATTAGAAGTTGATTTACAATTCATATGAATTCTGGAGCATTAATGGAAATCTTTCAAATTGTTGATTATTAGTTACAATTTCTGTTATTTGTTCTTGTTATATTTTCTAATAAGCAATAACAGATTTAGTGATTTAGTCAAATTCTGGTTTAAAACTCTCAGAATAATATTTATTTGATTCATCTATATTCAAGGTTATTGCTAATTATTTAGATTGGATCAGTTATCCATTTGGGGTTCTTTGTTTTTTTGCAGGCTCAGTCACTTATGAAGTCTCTAGGGCTTTCGAATGTACAGGTGTGTTTTTATAAAATTCATGTGCTATGTTATTGCATATAAATTTTGACTTGCTTATTAATTAATTTAGGATAATTATCTTTTTTAAACATTTCAACATAAAGTAACATGTTACGTTAATATTTTCAAATCAGAACGATAACGTCCTAGCTCAATTTGAGTTTTGGAAATTAATTTGGTGAATCCAATCATTTACTTAGTGGAGTTAATTACATATGATTTAATATACAAATATATGATGATATGTTTAAGTTTACTCTGCCAAACATCACATTTACAGCTCAGCGAGTATGAGCTGTGCATTGCCTCCAACTTGGTTCTTCCCGACACCATGAAGACCGAGTGGGCAGACATCGGGGGGTTGCAATCCACCATCGATGAAATCAAGGAAACAATCATCAGTCCCTTCAATCACAGGGAGATTTTTGCTGGCACGAAACTTGTTCAGGCCCCAAAAGGTTTGAGCAATGTTTGAATTTAATGCTGTTTTACTTTTCCAAAATATAATGTTTTTGTACTTTTCAAGTTAAAAGTTTCTAAAATTGTGTTTGATTCACTAGGAATTTTGCTCTACGGACCGCCCGGTTGCGGAAAGACGATGATCGCAAAAGCCACTGCAAAGGCAGCTGGTAATGATTTTTATTTGAAGTGGATCATTTCCATGTAATTTATAATTAATCAATTAACAGTGGATGTAGCATAAGCAGTAAGACTATCTTCGTGCCAGTTTATAATGCAGTGATTACGTATATTCGTGCAAAATTTACTTATATTTGAATAATATTTGAATTTGAAAAGAAAAGAATACTGAATATTTAAATATTTAATCATAACTTTTAATAATAACCATAAATGATATTTTGTTGAATAGGTGCAAGATTCTTGAATCTTCAGCTGAGCTCATTGGTCGACAAGTGGTATGGAGAATCCCAGAAGAGGGCTGAAGCCGTGTTCTCATTGGTCAGTTGAAGTTTAGAATGTGCGAATTTGCATAAAATATGCAGAAATCATTTATAACTTTGTTCTTTAGGCAAGGAAACTCCAACCAACCATTATCTTCATCGATGAAATAGGTAGGAATTTCTTCAATCTTTTGAGTCGTAATAACAGACATTTTAAATTCTTTTCATCGATAGCTGATTATTTAACTCTACTTAGGCATACAATTTGTTAAAAATCATAATTCTCACGGCCAACCACAATGACCTGCAACTAAATTCTATTAGCTGCCTACCTCCAGATTCCTTCCTTAGGGAGAGGTCGTCTCAAGATCACGAGGCAACATCCATGATGAAGACCCAATTCATGAGTTTCTGGGATGGCCTCATCACGGACGATTCGTGCCAAATCGTCGTCATGGGGGCGACGAACAGACCGGAGGACGTCGACGCGGCCATCTTGAGAAGGATGCCCAGCATGTTCCACATCGGACTACCGGTCGGTGGTCTTTTTTGTTGTTGTTGGTGATGATTCTGATTTATGGTGATAACATTTGTAATGATTAAAAGGTGAGAATTATAATACCATGTGTGGTGGCATACAGAGTGACATAAATGAAACTTTAATAAGAGTGAGAGCTAGTTCAAATCATCTCAGTTATGCAAGGAACTTTAAATAAATAAACAAACAATGAGAACTAATGGATTAATTTTTCAGGATAAGGCTCAGAGGGAACACATTCTGCATGTCATTTTGAAAAACGAATCGGTATGTTCAACTACGGATCAATAAATCAACCGAACCGATTATCATTGGGGCCGACCTATGTCTCACTTTTCTCAAAATATAGATCAGCAGCACTGTCAGTCTGACCGACCTCGCCTGCACGACCGAGGGATGGTCGGGAAGCGACCTGAAGGAGTTGTGCAGATGTGCGGCCGTGTACAGAGTCAGAGACCTGATTAAGTTGTCCGATAGGGAAGGGTTAGTATTTTTGACTTTTCTAGTTTCAACCTGATTCTGTTAATGTATAATCATGTTCTGTGATCCATTTTGTGATTTATTAGTCCAGATAATAAAGAATCTTTAATATTAATTTTAAAAAATGGCAAATGCATCATCATGAAGAGCAGGAAATTGCACATTGCCATGAGATCATTACAATTGAATGCAATTGGTTGCTCTTATTAATTGCAGAATAGTGAATATTTTTCTTATTTTCAGTTCCGAAGTTCCAACCACATTCGGGGAGTTGACAAATGAAGATTTCTCGAAGGCCTACCAGAGAATTTCTCAGAGCAGAAGAGTGACAAGTGCAGGAAGCCTGCTTTCAAAGCTTGGAGGAGAATTTTGACTTCAATGATGAATTACAATCATTCCCTTGCTTCTTTGTAATATCATAACCAGAAACATTCGTATCTATGCCATTCAGGAGTTTGCTTAGGAGATGGTATCATTAATGAGAAGTTGTTGAATATTGTCAAATAAAATTAGGATTCATAACTGCAAATGGCGCGTCTTGATGCTTGTTATTTATAATGGTGATAAAATGATGTACCTTTTTCTCTGATTCCAAATAAAGTATTGTCTCGATCGAAATTGATCAAAACGCTCAAATACTGCCACAAATTCCTAGTGTTCCAACAACATGGAATAAAATTATTGTTTTGGTCGTATCGCAGTTACTCCAAGCATGAGCCGCCGAAAAAAAGGGGAAGGGGGGGGGGTGCAACACTGCTATACCGCAAGATTTGTCGTGATTGCGCAACACGGATAAGAAATTATCAATATTAATTTATTAACCCAAATCGGAGAACTTCCCTGAATATTTACAGAATCGAATCTTGAATGATAGGCGTCCTCCTTTTCTACAGCAGACGACAACGACATGCATCTAGGACCGATTGTCCACCATAAGATGCACTAGCTCGTCACCCGAACTAAATAAAAAAATACATGTATTTTTAGCAACAACTCGTGAGTTGATGCTATGATCCTTTCCAAATAAGCCCGAGCAATCAGATGGGGAGCTGTTGACATGCCTCGCGATTGGGTGGTCTCGGACTAATGACGACGATTATTGGCAGAAGACAAAAAACAGAAAACCGAGCAGGAAAGCGGGATTTCATTTCAAGCTTCACCAGTGCAATGTGATCGAGCCAAACGATTCCGAAGGAGGGTCATCATGTCTCAGAAGTTTGACATCTCGTTCTAAAAATAATCTTCTTACACCCAATTCGGAATTTATACATGCAAAAAATCAAATCAAGGACAAGCTCCAGGATCTCACAGCACACAAATAAGCAAATAAAAGAGGATAAAACAGAAACAAAACACTCCACGTTGTTCAACATAAACAGAAAATGCATAAAGCTTATAGTTAACGTAGTCTGATTGGATCCTGATTTAAACGATCATTGAACAATTGGGAGGATTATTAAATATTCGCTGGACACGAATAATTCATGATTATTAGGCTCTCGAATCCGACCGAGGGGTTCAACGGGGATGCCACCAAAAAGAATGCAAGGGACATCCATAATAAACCACAGTGCTCTATAGAAAGAAGTTTGAAAAACAATGAAACAACCTAAATTGGTGCTCATGACAAAGAAATAATTGTTGTTACAATAAACGGCGATAAACAATGATCCAAAGAGTTTAATTACAAATTTTTGTGATCGAGAATCATTGGTCAGATTTTAAAACCAGCCAAAAGAATAAAATAATCAAACAATTTCGACAACAACGTGCTTGAAAGAAAACCTTAAACAATCAATGAACTTGGCATAAAAATCAATTTGCAAGGAGCGAACAATTACTTGCAGCAATCTCTGCAAAACCACGACAGCTTCCATCTCCACGTCTTTTGTGACGATTTGATTTTATGTTTCAAAGGAAAGCTCGAGAGAATACTATCGCCGGAGTCTCGGTGGCAAAATTCGCAAAGTAATGCAAGCGACCGACAGCCGAAGGGAGAGAAGTTCTTCCGATCGTACAGAAAGGGATGAAGAGATTATAGCAGACTAGTGGCGGAAACACGATGAAACGAGCGAAGGCGAAGAAGCAATCGAAGAGATGTCATGACGAACGACCGAACGCCCTCGGACGCGAGGGAGAATATCGTCACATAGGCACGTCGATGACGAGTTCGGGGAATTCGTCGTCGGAATTGTCGAACATCGGCGACTTGTCCGGCGAAGATGGAGGCGGTAACAGCGACGAAGGCTTCACGAGGGGCGGGTTGTCGTGCTGCCGAACCTCCGGGCCAGGTGATGATGGCGTTCGTGACGGAAACGAGGGAGAGGAGACGGGGACATCTCCAGATGTACGAAGAGGAAGCAGTGCCAAAGTTTCCTGCTGCTGTGATTCAAGCTTCTCTTCCTTGCTGGAATGTTTCGCATTTCCATCTCTCGATTCGACGTCTTCAGAGACTGACTTTCGCTTCTTCTTTATTTTGACACCCTTGCTTCCATCTTTTTCTCTATTCTTGCTTCCTCCATCTTTTGGTTTCTTTGAATGCTCCTTGTCTTTATCAAGTTTTTTGGATTTATGTTTCTTTATCTCACTGTCCCTCTTTGGGAAAGTTTCGGCTGCAGAACCCTCTTTCTTGAGAAACACGACAGCATCTGGGAGTTTTATGTTCTTCGCCTCGACAGTCTCCGATCTTTCGACCGGCGATCGTCCGCCCCCTTTTTTGTTCAACTTCTCATCTGCACCGACCCGTTCTTTAATTCCTTTTTTCATTTTCTTGTCTTTCTTAATCTTGAGAGTTGTCTCACAATCCTTAAAATGAAGTCTTTTCTCCTTCAAGGGAAGAATCACTTCAATGGCTTCATTCACCTTCCTGCTTAGAGTTTGGTCGGCGGCAACTCGTCCTCCGTTGTCGGAGTCCTCGTCGAGAAACCTCCTTTCCCTGCTCTGAGTTCTCGACGGCAGAATCCTTTTCTCGAACGAAACGTCTCTGCAGACAAAACACACGGACCTTAGTTTATCTAGTGCACCTCCCCACATGTGCAAGAGTAAATAAAAATAAAAATTGAATTTCATATGCACAGATTAAATAACCTACTTGATTTCTGAAGTTTTCTTTCTCTTTATTTTCTTGGCATTTTTCTTTTTATGTTCGAGCGAGGATATTGAGGATGATGATGAAACAGAGAGAGACCTCTTCCTCTTTTTGACCTTGGCAAATGGGACCTCGACTCTTGCATCGTCCATCTCATCACCGTCTCCTCTTTGCCTGGTTGTCTTCCTGTGACCAGTGGAACCAGTAATGTGACCTGCCTCTGCCTCTTTGGTGATTGCCATTTCCTCCAAAATGTCAGCCACCAATTCCTCACTTATTGGGGGAGCTTCGGGGTGCCCGGTGCAGATGGGGGAGCCGTCGTCCATGTAAGAAAGGCAGTGGGGAAAGTGTTCGAGACAGAACGCATTGGGACACTTGGAGCACTGGTGCGTGGATGCCCGACCACATATGGTGCACTGATGCAGGGGGCACAACCAGTGACCTGAATGATCATAAATGTCAAATGATTTAATGGCCAAAAAATGTGCATAAATAAAAGCTTTACACATTACCATGAGGCATCTTAGTGAGCCTGAGGCATTTGTAGTGGTAAACTTTGGAGCACTTCCCCTTGTCACAAAAGATCAGTCTTCCTCTCTTCCTAAAGCCCTCATTCTTCGGCAAACCACAATGGGACAAGGCCTCAAGTTTTGGCTGCTGGCCTTTCTGATTTGAATCATCAACAGGTTCTTGGGTCAGCTCGGGCTTGTCAGTTTCACTGGTGATGCTTGAAGTAACTTCTGCCTTAACATTGTTGTTGTCGTCCTCCTTGTTTTCCTCTTTGGGATTCTCTTCGTTCTTTCCCTCAATGCAATCATCCGACCGATGCTCCGAGGTCGTCCTTGGAGTTCCATCAGAAGCATCTTTACCATCACTGGTCACTACATACTGACCTTCATCGTCATGGTGACTGTTAGACTCATCATTTTTATCATCCACGATATGATCTTTGTTGTCTTCCAGTTTTGCAACTTTATGATCCAAATCTTTGGCCCCCTCTTTGGACGCATCACTTAATACTGCACTTTCGTTGCTTGTAAGTTCCTTCATATCTTTCTCCTCTTTTTCATCAGCACAATTGGTAACTTCACACTTTATGGCATCTCTGAGATATTTTGGACAATTATCAATATTTATTAGAAAGTCATCTTTCACATCTTCACTTTCTTTCTTCTCAATTTCACCCTTCTTGGTTATCTTAAGACTTTTGGCAGAATGTATGTCGTCGGCAACCTTGTCGTCATCGCGGTCACTTTCGCAAGAACTTTGGCCATCGAGGCCGCACCAGGAACAAAGATTGTCATGGACTCCCGGGAGAGAGGTGCTCTGAAGGAGGGGACGATTGATGAGTGTAGAAACAATGGAAGGAGTGGAAAGTAATGTCGAATCACCCTTCGACGACCTCTCTCGACCGGACTTCTTGGAGGGCCTTACTGCAGATGGAAAAGACTTCTTACTGAAAGCGGACAGATCGACCGGTTTCTTCATTTTCAGCTTTGCCCGGAGTTCCGACAAGTCTTTTTCAATCTGTGGCGACAAGAACATCATCGGGGACCGGTTTGTGTTGAGGGGACTTTGTGGGACTGCACACTCTGTCTCTGTGTTGCCTTCTTTCCGATCCTCCTCTTGATTCGTCTGCTTCTCAGAGTCACTTTTTTGTTTGGTCTTTCATCGCTTCCCTGGTACTGCGAACCCTCTTGCTTGGTTTTGACACTCGTTTGTCTTTTTCAGGAACCTCAAAAGAAAGGATTTCATTCATAGATGACGATCATGTACTATTAAGGCAAGGGCTATGTAAATGTTCAGGTGATTACAGTCCTTTGCATCTAATTTGGATACATAAGGCAGTGAAATTTTGGTTAAATACAAATTAATCCTTACAACATGAAATGATTTATAAATGCCTTTAAAATAAATATATAAATGACTTAACAAAACATCATTGTTAGTCATGTAACTAGAGATCTACAAAAGCCTACCTAAATATTTGCGCAATGGAAATCCTTTTTTTTTCATTAAATTAGAAATTCCTACTTTCAGTTTCTTCCTTTTCCTCTTCACCTTCCCACCAAGATCGTCATCATCATCCTCACCACAAACGTCATCATCATCATCATCATCATTGTCAACTACTTCAGTGGTGTTCGTGGTGGCATTCTTGTCCAGGTGGATGATGTTCGATGTGGCACAGACACTGGAAGAGGGGTCGGACTTTAGAGCCTTGTACGTTGCAACTGCTTCTCTGATGGCTGGAGAGAAAAAAAGGACGACGTAAAAATTTAAAGGGAAAAGATTGAAATGCAGCACTCCCGGTGACATCATCATCATCATCATCATCATCGAGTGTCTTAGAGGCAATGCATGTGGTATTCACCTTTATCGAAGACTTTACCACCACTTTTCCTCAGAGCTTCTCTGCAGCATTTATCACCAACTTTGAATGGAAATACCCTACAAAAACATTAATAATAACCATTAAAACCATTGGATGAGTAACTTGGGGCCATGTAAATGTAAACAAACCCACCTCCTCCTATTGAGCCACAGGTAGTCCCTGGAGCCGAAAAAACACACCGGGAATTCCCCAACCTCGTGAGGCAGGTTGGCGATGTTTTGTGGCACTTCGTAGGGCCAGTAAATTTGAGCCGGCCACCATCTCAACAATTTAAAATCTCACATGAATGAGATGATCAATCATATAAATTGTCATTGCAAGGTAGACAGATTGCAATAATGATACAGATAATGATAATGATAAATATCTAAATTTAAGGCCTCAATTTCAAAGGTTAACCATAATTGGTGTCTAAATGGCAAATGGAGTGATTGCATAACAATACAAATGTCAGCATAGCATTGAACATGTCATTGAACAAATCTCCTCGGAAAACGTGGAAAACATCAACTAACCTGTAGCTGCCAAACTTGACCCAGACCACATCCCCATGGAGCGGGTTGATGCCCGCTATGCAGTCGGGACACTGCCACCCGTCCAGGTCCGACGGATTGGTGGAAATCTTCAAGCAGGATGGATGGTGGGCGGCAGGACAAGACTCGCAGTTCAACATGTGACCTCCACCTTCAAGTTGGGATGAATGGATTGACGGAATGATAAAAGAGTGTTGATACTGAGAAAAGATGCTCACGAATGAGTGACAACAGTAATATCTTAGCTAATAAGTTAGCTTACAACTAAAACAACAACTTTGTTACAAGTTATCTTTTAATAAACAAGACACAGATGTTTTAACAACTTTGTGGAAGTTCCTCACTTTTTTCACAGGTGAAGCACCATGTTGCACCAAATCTTGCATGGAGGGGATGAGTCTTCGGCGTAGGGGAGAAGTGTTTGCTGCAGATGACAAAGGGCCCAGCCAAATACTTGGAGCCTGTGGCCAGGCAGACGCCTGGGATGTGGAAGGCCGCAGGGCACCTGATGCATTCGTAGAAGTCCAGATCTTCCTCGTCGGCCAGGATCAGTTCCGAATCTGAGGCGATTTCAACGCCAGGATTGAATGATCAGTTGAAAAATGATTATGTAGTCGATGCTGCACAAAAAACATTGTTAGTATAATACTAACTTTTAATGCAATACTAAATACTCAAAATACGATGCGATTACTGTTTCATTTCACAGTTACCATTCAATTACAAGCCTCTCACCTTTGACCTTATTTCTGACTCTGCAGGTCAGACAAGAGTGGAGAGGACAGACCAGTTTGTCCGGAGTCTTGAAGAACTTTATGTCGACGCAGGCCCGATGATAGAAGCGACCGCAATCTGTGACCGAGCAGAGCACTGTGGTCGCCTCGGTCAGTTTCAACTCCTCGTTACATTCGCAGCATTTGTGCGTTTCTGAAATGACTCATTGGTGAATTAATCAATGACAAGTAAAAATTAAGCAGTAACATTTGAACCAAAGAAGCAAAGTCGAATTCTGCACCATCATTTTTAGATTCAATAGCCATCAGAGAAGTACAACACCATTCTCAATATAATTAAGACAAAAAATAAGAATATTTTCCCGGTTCAACTTACTCGAACTGCACTGAGGACAAATTATATCCTCCTCTTCCATCATTCTGTCATCACCCAAGCTACCTGCATTGACAAAAGATACAACTGAAATAGGCAAAAACATCAACCAGGTAAACATCAACAATGATTAACTGGGAGCTTTGAACAATGAATATGGATTGGATAGTTAATTGCATCGGATAGTTAATCACATCGGTGTTTACTTTTGGAAGGAGGAGGCAATTTAATGCATTCCCTATGGAAGAGTCCTCTGCAAGGCCCCGTGCACTGAACGACCTTGAGGTCGGGCTTCTCGCAAATGAAGCACACCTCGTCAATGATAGGAGGGTTGGTAAAATTATCTGCACTCATGCCGAGATTTCCCTGTAGAAAGTACGATCAAACCATCACTTTTGAAGTACAGCAATTACATAATCAAATATTAATATGTTAACAGATTTATTGGATTTTTTCTTTAGAATATTTAATTCGAGAATTACTTTGAAACCAATATGAGATGCAAATGCAAAAAATAAAATGAGATTGCTCACTTCATGCTTCAACGATGTGTTCTTTAAAGCACTCGATGAAGGACCTGCTTTCTTTCTGCCCCTCGTTTCCTCGGCCTTCATGTTCTTTGAACTCTGAAACAACAAAATTAAATTATCCAATTAATTAGCACAAATTCCCCCTTACCTACAATGAACTACTTGTTGTAAAACCACATCAAAGCACAGATCAACTTCAACAACAAAGAAGACTTCCGAGATGAACTCACAACAATTTTAGTGCTCGGAGCTTCTCCGGCAAATCCGTTCATCTTTCCTGCCATCGTCGTCTGCTTGGTCATGCCACTTTCCCCTCCTCCGACATCCACATTTTGCATCATGCGACTGAGATACGTGAAATCGGAACCCATGGGGATGAAGCGTGACCTCGTCTCGTCGTCTAACTGCGACCACTGCTGCCACAGGTGGGCGTCGATGTCTGTGGTCGACCACGAAGGATTCTCTTGTGCAATGACGTCTCTCTTTTTCCGACAGAAGACGGTGAACTGAGCCTGGTGCTGATTGGATACGTTCTTGGGCAGGACTATGTGCGAGGACTCGCTTGGCTGACGGTGTTGGTCATCCCTGGACGAACACTCCTCGTCGTTCTTCTCCACATTTCCACCGACCAAGATCAGATCAGTCTCCATTCTACTCCTCTTGGAAAACTTGTCTGAGCTGCTCGAGCGGTCGCTCCATGATTTTCTCTTGTTGGTGTCTGCAAGTAGTAAGAATGTTAAGCATGTACACTTTTCTATTTCTACACTTTCATGATTTTTATAGTGAAATATGATTCACAGAGGTCACCTTGAGAAAGCAAATAACCTGAGATGTTATGGGAAATATTGAAATAAATTTAAAGCTATTTGATTATGATGTGTTGCATCAGTCAAAGAACGAGCAAGTCGATGAATGATATTTCAATCTGACCCTCAGAAGGTTTCCTTCCACCTCTCTTGGTCTTGTACTCGGGAAAGAACAGTGTGGACAGTTGGGCAAACCTCTCCGACCGACTCAAGATGAAAGCCTTCTCTGCCGACCTGACAGAAGCTTCCCATGCCTTTTTGTGCTGCGACGGGATTTTATAGGCCTTGCGATCTTTCTTGTTATCCTGCAGTTTTATCTGGCAGAATTCATGAAAGGCTGCCTTGCCAGTGAAGTTGATTGCAGATGATTCCATCACCCAGCCCCTTTCTTGCTCCTCTCCAAAGAACTGCATGTGATACTGGCTCTTTTGACCCCCTATAGGGTACATTGATGTCATTAGTTCCAATTAGTTAATTAATGAAAAAACCAATTATATGCCTCTGGTTAATCAAGGACAAATAGCCATGGAATAAAATACAAGCTGCAAGCATTGTTGGTTCTTCAGGAAGGTTTGATGAACATCAGAAAGAGATTAATACTCTCATCAAACATGACTCACTCGGAGCAAGCTTCACAAACTGATTGGTGATAGGGTCTGCAACCACCATAGCAGGCCACCAGGGATGACCAGACACACGTGCCCACACAAGATCACCAAGCTGCCAAAGAAGGCTGGACTTCTGCATCTCTTCCCTGGTCAGCTCTACATACTGACTAAAATTCAGCTGCAAATTTATTTATTTATTTTAGCAATGAAAGTTTCAATTTGAAATTATTCAGTCAATGAGCTCTAAATCCTAGTTAATCCTACATGTCGAATGTTCAACCAAACCTGAAGACATTGTTGTTGTTGACCTTCCATTCCATTCAAACTAACAGGTGTTTCCTGGAATCCACTGTTGCCCCCGAAGCTGGAGTCTGACTGCGGGCTCGAAACAGACCTCGGACTCGAGACTTCGATCTGGCTCGGCGACGGGCTCGAGGCAAGGCTGCTTCCGTCTCCGGATGCCCTGACCTGTTGACCTGCCCTCTTTTCCATCAACTGCTTTTTTAGCTCAGCATTTGTTTTGGCTCTACCAGTTTTTGGTCTCACTGCTCCAGATGAAGGAGAGGGAGTGGGCTGAGATGGCTGTAATGATGACTGCTGACCCTGAGGTGGGCAGTTGAAAATCGGAGGAGATGGACTGGCCCCGTGCAGGACCATCATGGCAGTGGATAGAGGGGTTGATGATCTGTGAGCCAGAGCTGAAGATGCTGGAGGTGCTACAACATGATGTTGGTAGTGCTGATATTGAGGCTGATGCTGGAGTTGTTGACTCATCATTTGTTGGCCGTGGTAGTGATGCGAGTGCTGAAGCTGGCCAGGAGGGAAGGCAGCAGACATGCCTGAAAGAGGTTGGTCCAGCGAATAGGGACTCATGTGCCTAGCAGAGGAATCCTGGTAATCTGAGGAGAAATGCAAGTTGGGAACCTTTTGTATCGCCGAACTTGAACTATTGATGACCTCGGAGCCATTGCCCCCACTACTCCGGTAGTAATCCTTTGGACCTTGGTTCTGAACGTATCGAGAGGATTCGTACATGTACGAGTGTTGCTGTTGCTGGAGATGTTTCTGCTGATGATGGAGTTGGAAATCCATTGGCACCTGGTGATTGGGAAGCATCATCCTGCTGTGGGACAAGTGGGTAGGTGGAGGTGCTATTTGGGGAGGCTGCTGAAGAGGGTGAGGAGTGTGCTGGAGCTGTTGCTGCTCAATGGCACCGATATCTCTCCTGATCTTCAGCTTTATTGGGTTTGGAGAAGACTCAAAACTCCTGGTGGAGGGCATGACCTGGGAATGATGACCCGATTGTATCAAAGGGTTGTTTACTTTCTGGACCACCTGCTCCAACGCTTCCATTTCATTGCTTTGATCAGTGTAACCTAGAGAAATACATTTATGTTTATGACCTTGGGGTCACTGATAGAGGTCAAGCTCGTTTGATTGATTTATATATCTATATTTGATAAAACCAAATGGCATTACATTCGTAATCTATAGATTAGTAACCACTTTTGCTGGTTCTTATCTGCCACAATTCCCTTAACCTGGGATTGGTATTAACTACTGGGATGAATGGATATATAAGATAGATAAATCTTAAGAAAATCCAAACAAAACTTAGGTATGGCTTACCTTTTGCAAAGTCAAAAGTACACCATTCCGGTTGAGGGCTGTTGAAGTTTGGCAGGGAAGACATCTGAGGCGAGTTTCGGTCAAGTCTCGAACCCATGCTGATGCCTGGAATTTTTTGAATAAAATCTGAAGAATGTCCTTTTCCATGACCTTCGCTCTCCTTGTTGGCTGGAGAAAATGGAGGAAGGTGCTGATCCAAGTGATGGTGATCAGGGTTCATGAGATAGGAATCAATGTTTGATGCAGAGGAAGAAGAATGGAATCCTGAAGTGGCAATGTTACTGTCAGCAGACGACTCCTGCTGATCTTGTCTGCCATGCTGAAAAGATGCACTCAGATCAGGGTCTTTCTGGCCATCATTTTCATTCCCCTGGGATTCTTTCCAACTTGGAATGAGTTCACCAACATCTAGAGGCAATTGATCCTGGCTCTCATCACTATTGGCAGCAGCACTTCTATCCCTTGAGAGATCTAGTTGGTGACCTAGGCCACTGGAAGTGTCCTGCTTACTTCCAAGAGAAGATGCAAACATCTCCCTATGCGTCTGCTACATGAAGTGTGTTCGTAAATTTAAAAAATTAGCAAACTTTTAGAAGGTTTGAAAAATGCACAAAAGATATACAGTATTGTAAAATACATTAAAGACATTCAGACACAATCATTCTTTTCCCCATGAAGATTTTCGTGAAAAAAGCAAACTTCTCACTTTGCTGATTGCCATTCTGAGGGTAGAACTTCTTGTAGGTATCTGTGGCAAGACGTGACGTATAGGGGAAAACTGCAAATCAGTGTTGGCATTTGTTGACATGGATTGCTGTGTACAGATGTCCTCAATGGTATGTGGCAGCATGTGAAACGCATTGCTGCGATCAGAATCACATTTCTTTGAAATTAGTCCACTCTCTTGGTCATCCATTGGATATCATTAAAGTGACAATCAAACCAGATTAAATATTATTAATGCAGGACCCAAAAACATTTATCCACCTGCAGGATACCAAAAGTTATGATTTACTCCTTATCCGAATTAGAACCTTATCCAGGTAACAGAAAAACCGTCTATGTCGGTATTAAAATGTTGGCCTGATAAAGATCTATAATTATACTTATGGTACTCTGAGAAACCAGATGTATTAGACTACATCCGAATTGGTATGTGACACCATGTTCATAGTGTATCGCTACAAAATGTATCGCGATAAATTGAAAAGAAGCAGAGGCTTCAAGCTTAAATCAAAACAACAACTTAAAATGATAAAAAAATCGCCATAAAAGTAGTCAAAATAATCTGATAAGAGAAAAATAATCCAATCCCGATATGGAAAAAATGTCGCATCAAATGCATAGCAATACGCTATTGGACGAAAATAGGTCAAATAAATCTATGTCAAAGTAGATGCATCTAAAGTAATAATATTTTATATATTTGTCTTAATTAAAATAAAGTTGATTTTTTGAAAAAATTAAATGTTGAAACGACGACTTTTATTCTATTGGTTAACTAATCAAGGTGAGAAGTAATACAAAGAAATTGCTGACGATGGTTGGCTCAATAATATAAGTATAATCTTGATGTCGAGGTGGCAATTATAGAGATGGTAATTCATATGCGAATTGCGGGATTTGAATATATTTTTTAAATTTTAAATTTTTAAATAAAACTTTTGTTCATTTTTTTCGTTTTCATCAAATGCGATAAATTTCCCGTAAAGTTATACACTTTAAGGTAATGTTAAGGTAATCTATGATATCAGTAGTCATACATAAGAGACCATCTCTTATCATTCGATGAGGCCAAATGTTTTCGGCCATGTGAGGTTCTTTCCTTCCCTCTATTGGGTACCTGTCTTATTTGCTCGATCAAAGAGATAGACAAAGAGAACAAGTCGCGAAATAATGAAATACAATTATATTTAAGAAAAGCTTATACAGTCAATTTAAAAACAACCAAAACATACACCACGCTTATCATACAAATCGTCACAACCAGATGTACTCGTGCCTCACAACTCGTCTGCTTTCTTCACCCACGCTACACCAACACTCCCACCCATTCTCTCGCTCTAACTGCTACGCTCCAACCTCTCCCTTAGTGGAAGTAGTAGTATTTTATTAATGTCCTCAGCATAGGACAACTTGATGAATAGGGCAACAACGAAGACAACAGAAGGAAAAAACAACAAATGTTCGTAAAGTGATAGATGATCATATCAGATTTCGGCGGTTTTTATAAATCCACTGGTATATTAGCTCAACACTAGCAGTATTGCTAATCATGGAATCATGACAGGCCCCAAACCCCAACGTCTGCAACTCGCCGCTCCCACAGCAATTAACTTACAAGTATTGAACTTTTGCCAGACTCAAATTCTAATAGAAACATTCTGTCAGACATTATTACCAAACGATAAGTATGGAAACTTCAGGTTACTCACCCAAAACCATTGCTGCTGTTTACCTTTACCGGCCGAAAAATTATGTTTTCACACAGGTTGCAGCTATATGAAACCAAATAGACTTTAACTGGCCAAATTTAATTTTTTGAGTAGATGTTAAATAAACCATTCACCTAAAAATAATAGAGGCACTTAAGCACGTCAATATGGATTGCGCTTTGAAAAACACTACAAATTTAAAACCTGTACATGAGAACTTGTCAGCTGCAGAAAGAACTATAATGCCACTTTGCATAAGCTGGAAACAAATACTGCAACCCAAGACCTTTTACGTAATTTGATGACCAACCACTGATCAACTGACAAAATCAAATCTCTAGCATAGGATTTGTCAATACTGAATTTTATGCAAACAATAATGTAAGAAAATTAGCTCTTCAGCAACAAGAGGATGGATTATTGCAGAAAAGTAGTAATGTATGGCTCATAGCCATGCTATCTCACTAAAATAACCATATAAATATGGCTTCAGGCAACTTACATAACTTGAATCGAGTCGGTTCAAATCAAAATGATTCCCTCACGAATAATCAATGAATTCAGGTTAGTTAAAAAATCACTTAACTGGCAGCTGTCACAGATTTCAAAATTATGCTTTCATTAAAAATTTCAATTTGGCAAGAGTAGAATGGATGCTTCTTGCCACAAAATAATTTATAGAACTGTCTCGATAAAATCAAATCAAAATTCAGGAACTCAGAAAGCTCAACAAGTTTTTGTTGTTAACAAATGAACAAAAAGTCAAGAAAACAAGTTTACCAAAGAAAAAAAAAATTGATTAAACAGGAAACAACAGACTTTAGATCCCACACTTTCTTGGGATTCGAATCAAGGTCAATTAACATATTAGCACTGAATGCCAGTACAAAAAATCACTTAACAATCATATAATATTCAAATGAGCGAGTCACGCCTCAAGTTATTAATCACCAGTTGCGATGATAATGATGATGACATCTTCGTATGCAGCTAAGGAGAGGAGAAATCAATTCACTGGACCATTACATTGTCCAGTGAATCACAGTCAGAATTGCAACAGTGAATTGATTCACATGAATCGATCAGATTCGCAGTCGAAAAATCATCACAAAGCGGGAACTGGAGCGGGAGGCCTGCTAATTGATTGGCCAAATCTTTTATTTTGTCGTACAAATTGGAATTTTTTTCTTTTCATTCTGGGCACCCTGCTCTTCTGAGACATTCAACATTCTGAATTCATTGAAGTGGAACTGCCAACTGAAATTGATGATTCACATATCAATATCATCACCATCACCATCATCATCTTCATCATTATTATCATCATCATCATCAATAACGACAACGATAATAATAATAACAATAATAATCATCACCTTGGAGTACTGAAGTTAATTCTTCCCACTGTGTGACCATGTGCCTCATGACATCGGAACACGATATCACTCCCTCGACTCTTCCGTTGCCATCGACAATGATCACCCTGTGCACCTGTCACAATTTAAATTCAGGTTAGCTATTTTTACTATTGGCAAATTCACGTGTTTTGTGCTTGTCCTCTTATCTCAATAATCACAAAAAGACTCAACAAGAGAACATGTACACAACAGTCTTTATTCAACATTATGTACTAGACATCAGGTAGTCTTAAAGAAGTGACCACCCAATAAAAAAAAAACAAACAGAGCTTTATGTTGGTGCTGATGCATTTTGCGTCTGCATTCATTAGGATGTTTTGATTGTGCATGCAAATTGGCAATGATTATTTTTATTTACAAGGAAAAACAAATAGCAAACATAAAGAGATCTTGACTTTATGTTAAAAACATTTAATGTTTTATCAATCAGTGGATCTTGTCACCAAAAATATTATCCAGAATAATATGAATTAAAATTAATAATGAAAATTTAGTTAATAAATAAAATTGGCTAAGTAAAAGTACAAACATTAATATTATTGATACTTTACCTCACTGTTCACAATCTTGCCCACTACATCCTGATAGAAGTCCGTCTTCAGACAGGTTTTGGCTGATACAAGGGTCTTTTGTAAATAGCACAAATAAATTTCAATTAACAATATCATCATCAACACCACCACCACCACCACCATCATCATCATCATCATCATCACCACCATCACCGCCGCCACCACCACTACCATCATCATTTCCAAAAATATCATCCCAATTAAAAGTATTGTATTAATCAAGATTATGTTTATGACTTGTTATTAATTTACTTGTTATCGCTTCAATAATCAGCTTCAAGAACAAACTCACAGTTCCATTGAAAACCTGACCAATAGATATCGCCAGGTCTGCATAGGCCTCCTCGGAATCCAGACCCTTCGTTATCATAATATATTTTAATCAGTAAACACACTACATTAACATTACTAAATTACCCTTCGTTATCATAATTTATTCAATTCAGTAAACTCGCTATGACGCCAAGTGTCGGCTTTAAAATGCCGAGAAATTGGTGACAAATAAATTAATAAATTAATTTAAAAAAGTGAAATAAATCTAAGACAAAAGTTGAGGTCGAATGATACCGATAATGATACACGAATGGAAGCGACAAGGAAAATGATGATGACCGTGGCCATGAAGACGATGTTGGTGATGATGGTGATGACATCGACGACGATGTTGGTGATGATGGTGATGACATAGACGACGATGACGATGATGATGATGGGCCTCACCATCATGAGGTTCTTGTTGAAAATGCCGATGAGTTTGTTGGTGTTGTTGACGATGGGCAGAGAGGAAACTCGTCTGTTAATCATCATCTCCAGGGCATCGGACAGATTCGTTTTTGGCGTCACCTGGAAATTGAGAACAATTCAATTGCATTCATTCGTTCATCCATTCATTAATTGATCAAATAATCAAATTAATTCAATCAACACATGAGACTGTAGAACAAATATTTCAGCACAAGAGTAATTAGAGTCCTCCTCCTCCTCCTCCTCATCATCATCATCATCATCATCATCATCATCACTGAGATAACCAACCTCAAACAAGGAAAGAGGTCACAACAAAGAGACAAAGCAAACATCATCGAACGGAAACACGTCAACGTGGGCACATTTATTGGCAGGCGCTTCAAGGAAAGATGGATGCAACAGTAAACAGATTTGTCAGTTTCAGCAACAACAAAGATTTTTTGACTAAGAGATGACTAAGAGGTCGGTCGCTTTGGTCTCAATAAATATGAAGAATAAAAAGATCCGAACGGAAATTATAATTTTATATTTGCTGTATTAAAGTTACTCGTCACCATCATCAGCATCAGCATCGCAACCATCAGAGTCGTCATCGACGTCATCACCATCATCATCGAAAGCTTGACAATGTGGCTGTTACCAATGCAAGATCTTGATAGGTCCAACATTGAGTTCCACAAGGGTCTGGTTCATGAAGTAAGGATGGGGAATATTGTAGTGCTGGAACTGAAACAATAACAATCACGATTACATTACTATCATCATTATTTTCATTTTCCTTCACAAGAGGGAACAACAACAACAAAAGCAGCAGCAGCAACAACAGCAGCAACACAACATGGCAACATAGACGACAAGCATTGAAAGCAACATCCACTAACGAAGAGATAGAGGTATCTCAGTATCCTCTTGAGGGTGACGACATAGAGGATGTTGCCCGTGTTCACATCCATGATGGGCAGCCTGTGGATCTTAAAGCCAAGAAGTTTGTTGATGACCTCGTACATGCTCTCGTCCGGGGTCACGTACAGCATCTCCTGACGATGGAGGCCGAAGAGGCTCTCTGTACGAGTGGTACGAGTTCATGACAGAAGGTTCTTGTACTTCATTTATATTTAGTGCCATGTATGCATATTATCGAAGGTGATTTTTGTCGACTTTTTACACATCGCTCCTTCCCAAGGGAGTTGGGAGCCTGGCAGCACAGGCTTGGTTGAGAACATGACACATTACGACCGTCGCTTGCAGGAATGCAACCCCGTGAACTAACTTGAATGTCGTTGAATTGTAAATGAAACTCATTCACATTCATTCATAAGTCGAACAAAGTCATTCAACAAAGAGTCGTGATTGGTTGAAAGTAACAATCTAATCATTCAAATCTTAGTATTTGCTTTCAGATGATTTTATGGGATTTGTTTTTTAGGCATGAGACACCTTTAATCCCATAGTTTTCACCAATAAAGGTTCAAAAATAAATAAAAACGTAAATAAAATCCAAACAAATCAATATGTCAGACAGTGATGCAATTGGGCACATTGTCAATAATAATGTCAATGATCTATTATTATCCGAGAAGACTGTTGTCGAAACATTCTGTAAAGAAACAACAAGTCACCTAATTATTCTGGACATTGCTGATAACATCCAATTGTTAACCGTTCGAACAATCACTACAATACAATGTTAACACCTATGCGAACGATCGAACGAATGAATGAAAGAATGAAGTTACATGTTACAAGTGTCCTATAAAGAAATATTTTGTTATGAAAGAAATTCAAGGAATTGTAAAATAAGGTCTAATAACAGGACGATTTATGGCAAATGATCACAAAGAGAGAAGGAATGTTACAATATAATGTAATGTTGGCAATGTTGACATCACATTCAATGATGTTACAATATAATGTAATGTTGGCAATGTTGACATCACATTCAATGATGTTACAATATAATGTAATGTTGGCAATGT
>MPNW01000193.1:311016-323505 GCA_011800805.1 Hirudo medicinalis | reverse complement strand
GGCAATGTTGACATCACATTCAATGATGTTACAATATAATGTAATGTTGGCAATGTTGACATCACATTCAATGATGTTACAATATAATGTAATGTTGGCAATGTTGACATCACATTCAATGATGTTATAATAATTATTAACCAATTAATAACAATAGTAATAATAATAATAATAATAATAATAATAAAATAAATAAAAATTAATAATAGTAATAGTAATAGTAATAATAATGGTAATATTGAATAGCAATAATAATAATAATAATAATAATAATAATAATAATAATAATAATAACAATAACAACAACAGTAATAACAATAATGATTACCCACAGTGCAGTTTTAAATGTGTAGATTAATATATTAATTATAATTAAAATTAATTAATCCTAACAAATTAAAATTAAAATTAATTAACCCTAATAAAATATATAAAAAAACTCGCCTGCCCAGTAAGCCAGAGTATGATCTTCACTGTTCTGGAGGATGGACTGAAATGATGCAAAAACATCATCGTGTGAAACAATGTACTGATTACAAATGATATCAATTATGCCCTACTCTCCTGATCACATTTATCATGATCTTAATCACGTTATATAACACTACACTTTAAAATCATATCTCACAGTGGTTCCCAAGCTTTTCAAGCAGATGGCCATATCTACTATTTTCGCTAGTTAAACGAGCCACAATGTTATAAAATTGTAAAAGTCGTGCAATATCATTCTTAACTTTCTTAACTTTCAGCAACCAAATTCTAAAACTTTAAAAGCAGTCAGCGTCAAGTACTACTATTAGGCATGCAGGTTGGCCGAATGGGTTGTGTTCCTGCATGCGACGGTAGTAGCAACGGTCACGTTCGCAACCCGGCCTGCACTGCCAGGGAGTGCCCTAGGGTAGGGGCGCTATATAAATGGTAGATCGATTAAAAGTGCCTTCACATCCTGCCTGGATACGTAAGGCACTCAAAAATCGAATAAATACAAATACAAATACACTGCAGTCATCATTTGGTTTAAAATAAAAAGTTCATTTAGCAATAAATTTAATTTGCAGACTGCTAAGCAGTTGTAACAGACGACAACATGGCATCTTGCACACTCTGATTGGTCGACCAGGCTGGAAAAAGGGAATTTTCCAACGTTTCGGACAAGCACATTCGATAAAATCCTAGTGCAACAACCACGAGCAGAGTGAATTATCGCATGCTGACGGGTGCTCAGAGTGCATTTTTGAAATTATTAAAATATGTTATATTAAATATCGAGGCCTTGTGGACCACTTTCTGACAGCTGGCAGGCCACAAATGGCCTGCGGACCACGGTTTGGAAACCTCTGATGTCATGATCGTAGTCACGTAATATCACATGACATTTTAATATCATGTCATGATCATAATCTCGTTATATCACATGACATTTTAATATCATGTCATGATCGTAATCACGTTATATCACGTGACATTTTAATATCATATGTCACTACATGAAGTAATACAACTTAGGGATAAGTGGAATTTTCTTTTGCAAAAGCTAGGTTTTTTGAAAGAAATTCAGTTACTCCATTACAATCTGCCCAACCAGATTTTTTTAAGCCAAATCATTACTGATATTAAGACATTAATAAAGCGTACAATATTGAGAGTTCATTTGAAGAATGAATTCCGTAGATAACGGAATAAGACAACCGACCATCTTGTCTCTGTGGCATTTCAAGAGAACTCTGATGAAATCTGTTATGGTCAGCATTCCTGTTCAAAAATGCAGACGGCATATGCTCACGACATCATCAGAATTACAAAAACAATGATCATAAATAACATCGAGGTCATTATTAATAAATTTCTTAAAGAGCCATTGTAGCCTGAGATATCTATAGCAAACAAGATGGCAAACCTATGAAATCCTGTTTCTTCGTGTCCCAGAGCGGAGCAGCGTGAACTCTGTTGTCATTCAATGCAAGGAAAGCCCTTTTGACCTGGTTTAACAATATTTGTATGTTATTTATTTTAAAAATAATTTACAAGTTTCAGTCATTACTGATCTAAAAATTCCATCTTTTAAAATTTTGCATAAATGTGCACTTTTGAAATGATCTGAATTTACATAGAATATACTCGATAAAACAAACTAATATTTGGTATTACTACAAGGAATATCATCAAAGTTTCAACGTAATTGAAATTACAATTAAAAACAAATGCATAATCATAATTTAAGCAGGAATTTTCCTTAAGCAGTGGGTTTTTCCCATTCAGAGAACGTCCTTTCTGATCAATGCATTTTTCTACTGCTCAAGAGTCGATCAAGTGCCAATCAACTCTTGTGCCCTCATCTCACCTCACCTCACCTCACCTCACCTCACCTCACCTCACTTCACCTGGGCAATTGAATCAATCGATTGAACGCACCGTGAGAAAGGTGTCCAGAACAATGAGCTTGGTGCTGGTCGGTATGACGTCATAGCACGGGTGAGACTTGAGGAACCTCAAGTAAGCCATGTCAGGAGTGTCGTCTGAAAATAGGGAGGTTGTCGAATAATTGGGTGACCTGTGATATTAATATATATATATATATATAATTATTATTAATATTATTACTATTAATTGAATAATAATTTTATTTTATTTTAACTACCGTCATAATAGAAATATTAGTTATAAGACTTAAAGAGATTATGGTTTTTGGGTGTGTTAAACTGTAGAAGTTCGTTTGAAGCACTTGGCATCAACTCAGAAATGCAAATATGCTAATAACCCGTGACAATGACTATGGATATGACTACGAGCCACGATAATAAATTATTATAATGAAATTATTATAATAAATTATTATAATGAAATTATTATAATAAATTATTATAATGACCTTCATCAGGAGACTGTCTCATTAGTTTTTCTTCATCCTCGTTACTGGGAAGCTAAAAAATAAATACGTTATTGTTGGCATTAAAATCACTGTCGTTAATATTATTATTATTATTATTACTATTATTATTATTATTATTATTATTATTATTACTTGTTGTTGATTATCATTGCAATGCAATCTTGTAGCAGATGCAGCAATTGTAAACATTAGAGTTGCAGACCTATCATCATTACTATAGTAACCATAAGAGACGTGAAATTGACCATGCGACCAATCCTAATTACGCAAATGCTGATTATAGTCAACAGGATATCCCATAGCTGAGAGAGTGTGAATTCCCTTTGGAAATTCCTTTTTTTTGTACTTTCTATTCCATTTTATTTAATTCTATTTAGTTTTATTCCATTTTATTTAATTCTATTTAGTTTTATTCCATTTCATTCCAACATGATGTCAATCGAAAACGGACAAATGAACCAACTAAAAGTAGATTCTAACTCTAAACACTTGAGTGCCGTTGGTGCTGTCCTTCCAAATGATGACCTGCCTTGGTCGAAGGGACAGTAATCTGGTGTTGAATCTGGATGATGATGACGACGACGACGATGATGATGATGATGACGATAATAGTGATGATAAGTTGATGATAAGATCTACACGTATTACGATGTTGGCAGTGTATTGACTTGACTTCATGGCTCAATTCAAAAAGAGAGAATTAAACATTGTTCTAAAGATGGCGGTGATGATAACGCTGATGATGATGATTGAGATGATGATGACGATGATGATGGTAAAGACATGGCATGGCATCTATAAAGACCATCAAGAAGGCACAACAAATGTTTCAAATGACGACAAATTATTTAGAATATTATTATTAATAACAATTATTTAATATAATATAATATTATTATGATAACAATTACAGTAGAAAACCTTTCATGTATTACATGGGCAGCAAATAATTATAAAAACAATAATAATAAACAATAATAATAATAACAAAGACAAACTCCAGACGGAATGCATTCTTTTAAATTTGAAATCAAGAAAAATTCAACCTTTTCACTCACTCGAGCTATTCGACAAATTCCCAGACACCTGCTGGAATAAACAGACATTAATATTAACATTAAATATATTATAATATTAAAATATTTTATTAATTTAAAACAAATTACCAATCACTACAATACAACAATGATGCAAGGGTCAGGCTTATACATGTGTGTGAACAACTCACTGCATAACCCATTAAATTATCAACATCATATTGCAAATATTTAATTGGTATCGTAATATTTAACTGACATTGCAAAATCGTGACAAAATCGTGAAATCCATATTCCCACATAAACTTTATTTTAGCAGTTGTGCTTTCATGAAGGCATCACTGCTGTTAGCATTCTCACAGTGACTTTTGTTTCTATCAGCTTTGCATAATAACATAATCAATACCATCACCATCATCGCCACTATCATCGTCATCACCATCGTCATCAGAATCACCATCATCACCACCACCATCATCAACATTATCACCACAATCACCAACATCATCTCATCCTTACTCTGGGGGTCTTGCACTTTGTGCCTAGGTTTTCCGGTACCTTTTGTGCCTCTGAGTTTGCTCTGCTCCTGAACATCTCAACAAACTCGACTGGTCCAACCTCTCTGACACTGCAACTTCTCTTCTGCATGAGGGAGAAGTGACGAGATCCTGTGCACGTTACAAGATGCATAACTATTAATGAGTTACAAATAATAATAATAATAATAATAATAATAATAATAATAACAATAATAATAATAATAATAATAATAACAATAATAATAATAATAATAATAATAATAATAACAATAATAATAATAATAATAATAATAACAATCATCATTATAATATGTTCAATTTATTTCACACGGTTTTAACATTGTTAGCCAATAATTATACGTTAAAGATATCTATAATTGCATTGCCATAAATCAATTGTTATCACCTAATATTTATATAATCATAAAAATAATCAATTGTTATCACCTAATATTTATATAATCATAAAAATAATCAATTGTTATCACCTAATATTTATATAATCATAAAAATAATCNAATAATAATAATAACAATAATAATAATAATAATAATAATAACAATAATAATAATAATAATAATAATAATAATAACAAAACAACAATAATAACAATAATAATAATAATAATAATAATTAACACTAAATTAACAATAAATAACACTAATAATAATTATTATTAATATTCAGCCGACCAATTAGAAGCACGAAAATAATTTTTTTTTACAAATTAAGCACTTTAATCATCCTCAGATCTGATGTATATTCATGAGAATAACATTAATATTAATGAAAACGTGATCCTGGCAAAAATGAGTGAAGCAACATCAACATATGAGGATCCCAAAGGATGCAGAACATGCAGTTGGGACTGAAACTATAAAGTCTAACTATAAATAACTCCAGCTTTGTTTACATAAAACTTGATCCTGACCAATCGGCGTGAACTAATTTAATCAGATAATTTAAGTTTGCCACGCCTTTTAATCAGCTCATGAATAATTCATTGAGCTTTTTAATAGGACGTGTAATGGCGCCTCCACGTGATCGGTAAATTACTGGAAATGAATGTTTTCAATGAAAATGTGGTTCATTTATATAGCGCCATATGCATATTGGTTGAAATAATTTAAAGTAATATTGAGTGGGATGTGATGGCGCAGCTCTTAGACTAAGGAATAAATAATGAAGCCCAAGTTATTATTACATTATTATTACATTTATTATTATTATTATTATTATTATTATTACTAATTGTTATTTTAATTGAGGTCATGGACACAGGGGTCTCTCAAAATGTCTCAAATGTCAAAGACACAAAATAATAATAATAATAATCATCATCATCATCATCAGATACTATACTCATTACACTTTCGTTTCACTTGCAGCCGAGATCTCAGATCAAAGTTTACAACTGTTGAATTGTCAAAGGATTCTTCAGACGAAGTCAAATTATTTGTTCAACAATTTTTTTGCAATAAATCTGCAAAATGATTTTTAAATTTATAATTTTTTTACCACAACAAACTTAAGGCTGCATTGTTGTAAGTCAATGTGTCGTACGTCAAAGCCGTCTCTCATGACAATGAAGATCGCGCTAAATGGATGCTCGCAAGCTGCTGATCAGATTTATTGCTTTGTTATTGTTATTATTATTATTATTATTATTATTATTGTTGTTGTTGTTGTTGTTGTTGTCATCATCGTCGTCGTCATCGTCATCATCATTATCATAACCATCATTATTATTATTATTATTGAATATTTTAATTGGCTGAGGTCATCAGAACTTCATCTCTGTTGCACTTTCTTCATCGTTGACGATGATGATGATGATGATATTATTTAAAATGAAAGTCCTAATTAAATTGTTGCGTAATTGTTAACAAAGTGACGATGCTTCAAGGTCAACAACATCCTTCATTTGTCACAAGGAAAAAGAAAGGTCTAAATTTCTCAAGCAACATGGTCTGCTTATAATGTTTTTAACCCAAGACACAGACGTGATTGTCGTGTTGTGTCATTGCAGTAATATTTTCTGAGCAAAAAATTAAATTATATTTATAATTCCTTCTTATGAGGATTTGAAAGTCAAGTTTTAACTGGTTCATTCATTTAGGAGTGAGAGAAAGAACTTCGAAAGGATTCAAATGCCATAAATAGACATCCAAACCGCCTCAAACCAGTTCTGAAAAGTCGAAACTACATGGCTTAAGTCGACAGAGACAACAACAATAATGAGAATACTAAATAGTGAAGAGTTGTTCTTCACGATGATGAAGACGACGATGATGATGCTGCTGCCGAATAAATTTGACGAATAAATATAACGGTACCCCGTCATAAAAAGATTGCAACTTGTATTAACTCTCCAAGGTATCCTACGCATGTTTGCCACTTGCCGTGTGGGTGGATTGAACCCCATCGGTTGGTTCTTTGAATTGTTTATTGAAATTATTAAAATAATAAACAGTAAATATCACTTCAAACCAATTCAATTCCACAAAGTGCAATTCGGACATCCTAGATTTGACTGGAAATCTATTTACCAAGAGGCTGCCACAATCATCTTCAAGGTCAATAATAATAATTATAACATTATAATTATTAACAACAATAAATAATAATAACAATAATAACACGTACAACAACAACAGCAACAACAATCATAATAATAATAATAATAATAATAATAATAATAATAATCTTGATAACAAAGAATAAGAATAACATTATTATTATTATTGCCATCAAGACAAACACGTTCATTGAGTAAAAGTGAGGATCACGTAGGACCTGAGGATGAAAAGTTATTTTTCATTGCATAAGCATTTGATCCCCTCATACGACAAGAATACTTTAACAGCAGGGCCACCCATGCCATGGTTATCATCAACATTAACATTATCATCATCATCATCGTCGTCGTAGTCAGCGCCATCACTATTACCATCACCACCATAGTCATCACCGCCAATTACTCATAACATCATCATCATCATCATCATCATCTACTTACCACCTGCAGGGGAGTTCAGGTAGGTCTGTTGTTGGGGCGTGTGGTAGATATTCCCATAGAGCAACCTATGCGATGAGGAGCCGTACTCGTAATCATCATCATCACCCTCGTGGATCACGTCGCCATAGCAACTGTTGGCGTTCCTCCTCGTGGCCGGCGAGTCTATGGCGATGCTTTCGTGTCTATGCCTGGAAATAAACGAGGAATGATGGATTGAAGGAAAAAAATGGAAAGATCAAAAGGTCGCGCCGGGGTGAAATTAATGGGGGACCCTGGTCATTTCGCTCCCCCAATCTATTCATTCATTCATCACCGATACAAATAGATGTCATTTAAACAACGCCCTCCCTGATGTTTATTGCCCTCCCACCAAAAATAGGAAAAAAGGTCAGCAGCATCATCACCATCATCAATCACCATCACCATCATCAATCACCATCATCAATCACCACCACCATCATCATCATCATCCAATCTTAAGTGCATTTCGAAAGTTCGAGCAGAACGTAAAAGAAATGAACACTGGGGAACATTCGAACGTCATCAAATTGTCAAGCCTCGCTTGCTGTGACGGTGGCGATGGTAACCATAGTTACGACTTTTGGTAAACATGGTGACGACAATAGATCAACATGTCATCATCGGCAACATGACGAGAAGAAATTAAGAAAGCCTCTGCAATGACATTAACATCAAGAACAGAACAAGAGCACAAGAACAGAACAAGAGCACAAGAACAGAACAAGAGCACAAGAACAGAACAAGAGCACAAGAACAGAACAAGAGCACAAGAACAGAACAAGAGCACAAGAACAGAACAAGTGCTCAGTTCTTCTCTTTGACAAGGTTGTTAGTTTGTGACGAAGTTATTTTATGAATGAGGTTTGCTTTGCTGTTGACATCGTGACCCTCTTCAACAAATTAATCAACCATCCAATCAATCAATCAACCAATCAATCAATTAATCAATCAATCAGATTGTCAAACTCACTTGAGAGATGAATGTCTGGTGACAGGTTCATGCAAACTGACAGAGAAGTACGACATAGGGTCGGCTTTCTGCTTGTTCTTACTGGATCCAAAGAAAAGGCTCCTAATTTTCGAGCCACCCGACGATTGGCCGCTGCTATTGCTGGGCGGAGTTTTAGGAGGTGTAGGAGTGTGGCCGGGCGCACCCTCGGGATCCGGTTGTGGGCCTTGGTTGGGCAGGGGAGAACTGTTGCCGACGGACTTGTGTCTCTTGCGGAAGAAACCCCGAATGCCGGAGACGTTTGGAAGAGGAGACGAAGGCGAAGGAATACATGTGGGTGACAATTGAGAAGGAACGCGTTCGTCCATCTGAAGAGAAGTAGTACTGCGTGTGACTACGACAGTGATTATGATGATCACTTAGGGAAAATTGCTAAACGGATCGAAAGTGGAATAGCTTCAAGCGTATGAGTCAATCTAAAGGTAGATCAGAAAATGTGGCAGATTACCAGGAGAAACTTCGAATGTGATTAAATTCAATTCAGATTAAATTCGGTTTAAATTTGCTCAACGTAAAATTTAAATTTGTCCATCGAAAAACAACAATTCAAGCACATCAATCAGAGTCAAATTGGGTTCAAAATAGCAACGACTATCATTGTAGTCGCATTAGTAAGGAATACAACAACAACAACAATCCAACAAGTGTGACTCACGCTCATCGAGAAATGCCTGCTCTGTAAATACTGATTATTGGACTGTTGCAAGTAGGTCGGGGGGAGTTGGGTGGGCCTTCGCCCGACGACCCTGGGGGACTTTTCTCTTATGAGGGCGGAAGCGTCCCTGGTGTCCCCATGGCGGTGGTGGTTGTCCGGTTCCAAAAGAAGCATGGCGAACGAGCTGAGGTCCTGCAGGAATGTTTTGATAAACAAAGTTCAATTGATGTTTTTATCTGCATAAGATACATTTAAATTGTTTTTGTTGTTGTTGAAGATATTGGCCAAAAATGCTGAACGACTGAATAATGTTTTACATTTACGATGTATAATGAAATTAATGAAAATAATGAAATTGTTATTAACAAATTAATATGGATTTAAATTTAGAGTTTTGAAAATAAATAAACGAAAATTCCAGCAGGAAATAAATTCATGTTTTGCCTGTTTGTGGGTCCTGGTTAAAAAATTTATCCAAGCATGGTTGGCATTTTTGAAAGACAGCTTGTTTTTTGTCGACTAAGATGACAAGAAGAGAACGTTCAAAATAACAAGTAATTAATAATAATAATAATAATAATAATAATAATAATAATAAAAATCGTCATGAGAATAGTGGTAACAATAATCATAATAATCACAATAATAATAATAATAATAATAATAATAATAATAATAATAATCGCAATACTAATAACAATTACTAATTACATTACTAATCGTAATAACAACAATAATAATCATCATAACAATAATAATAATAATAATCACCATCATCATCATAATGTCTCATTGGATACCCAGGGAGAGATCGATGAGAGGAGAGTTTAAAATCTAAAAAGCTCGTCCACTCAACAACTGGAAACCAGGTCGTTCTAAGTTTTATTTAGACAACCGTGCTTTGAATTAGACATGAATTTATTAAATTCGATTTAACAATTAATTACGCAGATGTAAATGTAAATGTAGTTCACTTATATAGCGCCATAAGCATAGCGTCAGAGGCGCTTTTTGTTAACAATTTATATAGCGCTCCTTCCCGAGAAGAGCGCAGGCTTGGTTTCGAACGCGACACATTACGACTGTTGCTATTACAGCCGTATGCAGGAACGCAACCCATTCGGCCAACCTTCACGAACAGATATTCAACATCAACTTAAAGCTTATTTAATAAAAAATAAGAAAAAAATCAAAAATACAGGAACAAAAATTACAAAAATAATGAACAAAATAGCAACAATTGCATCTAAAACATTTACATTTATTTATCCCCCTTTTTAAGTGCTCAAATTACCCCCAAAGGGATGTGCAGGCACTGTAACAGATATGGCTGACAATTCAATTCTTCCATTGAGTGAGCGGAGGGAAAATTGTTGCCACGAAAAAGAAGTAATGATGGAAAAGCCAAATTTAATTCAGGACGATCGATTGAACAGGTGAGTTTTAAGTAGAGGTTTAAAACATTCTTTTGACGGTGCAAGAACTTCGTTGAAAAGAGAATTCCATATCCTGGGTCCGAGATGGACGACCACCATGTGCCATACACGATTCACGATTACAATTATCACAACCGATAAACTCTGCAAACTCAGCACACATGAAATATCTTCACAAAACAAACCTCTTTAAGTCAGGAGGCACAAAAATAAAAATCTTACAAGATGTAAATGATTCTCAACTCCCGACAGCAATGATTAATGCACTTTAATTAATTAAGCAAATTATTGCACAACGACACGATATTTTCCTTCCAAGGACAAATTTGGAATTCTCGAGACGATTAAAAGTGAACCCGATGTCAAAAGTCTCTTTTAAGTCGGACGAGGAAGAGAGACAGTAATTTATTCGCGAGCTGTCAATACAGGTAAGCAAACAAACTTGTGCTTTCAGCGCACCTTGTCGGCACTTCTATAAGAAGAACAGGTGAGAAGTTGATAGAATGAAATCGAGTTAAGAAAGTGATTCTGTCAATGCGCTCGTATGACAATCCCCCTCCGGGGAAATAAAGACCAAAGGGACACCAAGTGGCTACCCTTCCCAACGATTCGTACGAATGATGTCATAAGAGTTAGCCATGACAATGATGATGACGATAGTGTCGGTGACGATGAAGACGACAGAAGAGCTCGCATAGTCACTTATTCGAATTTCTTTCTTTGTGAAACTATGTCTGCCCTTAATGGTATTCATAAGTCGATTGTACAAAATGTTAATACGCGGACTATTTCGACTGCGGACTGGAGTCTTAATTTAAAATCTAATTTCTAAAGTATTGAGACAATCGGTAACACACAACGCGTGCACCTCAAAGAGTATTGAAATTGAAATTAAAAAACAAATATCGACCGAATAAAATCAATCACTCAATAGCACGACCAACAACAAGAGGCCTTCAAATTCTATGTTCAAGTCATCAATGTGACTTCAAAGTCATCTGGTCACATCCCTTCACAGCTCTGCTATTGGTCGCTCCCACCTGGCATGTCGACCAATAGCGAGAGAGGATTAGCTTAATTAAGTAACGGCTTTGTCTTTTTGGCTTTGTAAAGCTCAAGTGATGTTGAGTTGAGTAATAAAACATCATTCAAACCAACCTGTCCACAAAATATGAGAGTCAAGATAACCATCATCATAACCATCAGATCGATTATAAAGAGGATCGTCATCATCATCATTGTCACCATCATCTTCGTAGTCGTCGTCGTCATCATCATCAAGCCAGTCTAAGAGAGTCGACTCAGACGATAGAGACCGATCGGAGTGAGAGATGGCGAGAATGAATGAATGAAGAGGGGAGGAATGAATGAATGATAATTTGGATATTTATGAGAGGAATCTCATGAATGCACAGAGCCTTATCGATTAAGAGTCAATCCAAAATGGGGGATCATCGTTGGCTCAACAACAAATAATAATAATAATAATTATAGCTTTATTAACAGGCATATTAACAACAATTATGATAATGATAATGATAATAATTTATATATTTGTACAATAATAATATTACTTTGGCTAGATGTGAAACGATTAATTACTCCCGTAATTACGGTGATAAAGTCCAGAAACAAGCAACTTATTGAATAGCGATGAAGAGCTCGGGGGAATAAATTATTCCAATAATATTAACAGATTCATCGTCTTCATCACCACTACCACCACCATCATCATCACCATCACCACCATCATCACCATCGTCATCATCATCATCATCGTCGTCGTCATCATAGTCTTCATCATCATTTACTCACCGCTTATCCTAACCATGACAGTCGAGTTAGAAATCAGCTGACTGCCATTGTAGCATGGTAGCGGTATG
>MPNW01000193.1:257856-310916 GCA_011800805.1 Hirudo medicinalis | reverse complement strand
TGATGATGATAACGATGTTGATGACGACGACGATGATGATGATGATAACGATGTTGATGATGATGATGATGATGATGATGATGACGATGACATCGAGATGATGATGATGATGATGATGATGATGATGATGATGATGATGATGATGATGATGATGATGACGATGATGATGATGACGACACCAAAGAGCGAATGGAAAGAAAATAAACAGCCACTAAATGCTGCTCGGCAGTCGAAACCTGGCGAACGAAATAGAAAACGATTCAGCCTGGCGACTGGATAATAAATATCACCTGGCGACTGGATTATAAATTACCATTCATTTACTGAATTGCAAATCAATTCTGTCATGTCATGTCATGTCAAGTCAAGTCATGTCATGCCGCGTTGCCAAGGCTACTTGTTGTCATGGTGACAGAGCCAGTTGTTGTTGACAAATATTTATTACGTTTTAATATCGTCTATGATGACGATGATGATAATAATGATCATTATCATCGTTGTTGTTGTGGCTGTTTTGGTGGCTGCTCTTATTATTCCTGTTTTTGACATTATGTGAGAACGGAAGCGGAAATATCCAAGGTGCTAAGACCCGTCACGAGAGGCACATTCAGAATTCAAGAAATGAAAGCACCCATCGTCGTCGTCATCACCATTTCCTTCCGTCATTATCACAATCATCATCATCATCATCATCATCGTCGTCGTCGTCGTCGTCATCGTCATCATCATCGTCATCGTCATCGTCATCATCACCTCACCATCATCATCATCATCATCATCAACAATCACCATCACCATCATCATCATTATCATCATCATCATCGTTACAATTATCACCATAAAAATCATCATCGCCATCGAGACCCCCATCGAATTGAGAGTCCAATTAGAATTGAATCCATCCAATTGCTCCTCAACGAATGTGGAAAAAGAAAAGAAAAATAGATCCTGAAATAAGAAAGATTTCAATGGAGATGGAGAGAGGAATCCCGGGAAAAAAGATGGAAAAGAAATCCTGAACCTCGCCGAGCAGAGAAATCATTGCGTAATATTGATTCGGAATTTATTTTTCTTGTTTGTTTATTTGTTTTTATAAAAACAATTCAACCGTGACCCCAGGCAGACAGACAGATAGGAGGAGGAGGAGGAGGAGAGAAGGAAGAATGAATAGATGTGAAGATGACTTACTCAACTCAGGGAGAGCTCATCTTCATATTTACAAACATCTCGATTCGATGAGATGCAACATTGTTTATAAAAGAGAACGTGGAATTCTCAGGTCATTCGCCGGAAATGCTAATGAAATTCAAAGTTAAGATCTATGTTTAAAAGTGAACCATTTAGTAAAAAACAAAACTAAAAACGAAACTATACTTTCGTTTCTAATGTCAACTGGCCTGCAACGACGACAACGATTCGAACAGCGACGACCTAACAACAACAACAACAACAACAACAACAACAACAACACGAAGATGATTTGTTGAGCCGGTCTGAGTCGGTAATTGTTAACATTCAATCTTCTTCCAGTTCCGTCCACAAAGAATTAGGGCTACATCGTCACCGACCACGAGACCAACACATACAGGTTGCGATTACAGCAGGACCAACTTAGCAACACTAACAACCACTTAGAACCATTAAGCCTACAACATCACAATTATTATCAGAAACAGACACCCGAGTTGCTTTTCAATTACGTAACCCTTGTAGGAACTTATTCGAGTCATTTGAAGGATTCCACCTCTAGCGATGTATGGACATTGGACACTAAATTCATAATTCCTTAACCTAGGGGACGCTAAATTATCAGTTTCGCCCCGGGCGCCGAAACCCCTAGCTATGCCTCTGCCCAACCATTGAACCATATACCCATCCATCCGTTCTTGGTCCAACCAAGCTTATTAAAACTGCGCAGTATAAAAAAGTCCCAGGTCTCAAAAAATGCTCTCCTATGAGAGATCACCTACGTCTGACTACTGTGAACAACTAACTTTTGATCGGTCGACGACACGAACATCGTAATCTTAAATGATGAAGAAGAAAAAAACAATATTCTTGTGTTGCTTTACATTTGTAAAAATATGTTTTTGTTTCGCTAGGAACTTGAGGTCTTGCTAATTGAGGTGTTGTTAATTGAGGTTATTTTTGCAGATGAACATCCACGTTGTGTATCGAAATCGATACCGTTTCTCAATGACTTGGTAACGCAATGACGCAATGCAATGCAATGTAATGCGTAATAATCTGATGTAATGTAATGCAATGCAATGCAAGGTAATGAAGTGTAATGTAACTAAATGAAATGCAATGTGATTCAATGTGTAATAATAGCCTCTCAGCAGATTGAGATCCAATGGTTGATCCTAATCCAACACGTTTAACACCAGACTTTGTTCGGCTGGAATAATCACGAAATACCAATTTAAGGGGCATCCATAAATAAAGTCACGCACCATGAGATGGGGCGTCGAGGATATGTGACGTCATAACGGAGCCGAAAAGCTGAGAAGCAAAAAAGTTCGCCTCAAGGTCATATGAGGTCCTGAGATTAGTTTTTATCAGATGATACTTTGGGCTGGTCAAAAAAAACGCCTAGTCATTTATGGACGGCCCCTTAAGAAGCGATGATTTATCAACAATAATCTTAAAGCACGCGGTAATTAATCAACTGAGTAAATGGATATTTAACTAAAACTTAATAATTAACAGAAATTAAGTACTCAAATGCTAACAAATCAAATGCTATCCAAATAGTACATAAATGCCCCTCCATAAATAGAGCCCCCACAAAAAAAAACCCAGATAAATTAAGGGATAACTAGAAGGCAAGGCTAATTGGGCAAAAATAGCAAACTGGATACAAGTAATTCGATAGTGAGGGTCACCGAGGGGCCAAGAATGGAACGCGTGAAATCGAAAGAGAATATCGAAACCATCCTGCATACTATTCTACTCAGCATCTCTCCAGTAAACAGTCAATCTTATCATCAGATGTTTCCGTAATTCCAGTGAGTCCAAGCCAATGAGGGTCGTCATTTGAGAGGATGGCAACGGTCATCCCATAAGGGTCAAGCAAGGGTTTGCCGCCACCCCCTCTCCCGAATGCTAATCATCCTTGTAAGAATGCCGTTTGTAAATTCTTGTATGTAATCCAACGTAAATGATGAATGAATACAATGTAACACTGTAATTACACGGTTGTAGCACTACACACACATTGACAATGTCCGGGATAAGACAAGGAACCACTTCAATCTCTCACGGTCTCATATAATTAAGTGAATAATATTAAGGGCGGGTAATTTGATAATAACAACACATAATAATAATAATAATAATAATAATAATAATAATGATAATAATAATAATAATAATAATAATAACAACAACAATAATAATAATAATAATAATAATAATAATAATGATAATAATAATAATAATAATAATAACAACAACAACAATAATAATAATAATAACAACAACAACAACAATAATAATAATAACAACAACAACAACAATAATAATAATAACCTCAACAACAACAATAATAATAACAACAACAACAATAATAACAACAATAATTTTAACGGGAACTCTAATAATAGCATGCATTGCTCATCGAAAAGAAGAGCTTGCTTCAAAACTCCATCGAATGAAAGCGTAAGTTCCTGCGAAACGCATGTGTGAACTTTTTTGTAAACTTTGTAAACGTTGACGAACGCATGTGTGATGAGGCTTTTACGCAAGCTTCGTAAAAAGGTCACGGTTCCATTCTGTCGAAGACGTCACGCATCACAACATCTTTGGCCTCAACAGGTAGGAACAAAACTAAGTGACTGACTGAGTCTGACAACGAAAATAACAGTCGAGCATCTTTCGAAGGCTTCAACTAAATGATTTCTTAGAATAAAATCAAAGTGCATGATTGGAGTAATACTAATTAATATATGTCGTCATGATTTTCTCCCAACTGTCCTTGGCTCATCATCATTATTATCATTATTATTATTATTATTATTATTAATATTATTATTATTATTATCATCATCATCATTATTATCATTGTTATTAATATTATTGTCATCACTATTGTTATTATTATTAATATTATTATTGTTGTTGTTGTTATTATTATCACCATCATTATTATTGTTGTTATTGTTTTAATGCTTCACATTAGAAATACTGTTTAAATGATTCGTTAATCGAACCTTACTTAACATTCGCAATGTGATGGTTGAAGCACGTTTTCCTTCCTTTCAAGATGTCGTTCGACTTCCTAAAAACTATTCATCAACGGATCATTGTCACTTTTTGTGGCAGTAGTCCTTCAACACACCATTTCGGTAACAGTAACCCTGTCAGTAAAAAAAGCCTATTCTTGCAAGTTGTGCAGCCTCTTGTCTCGGCATTCAATTCATTTCAGTTCATGTTCCACCCCTTTCACCAAATGGCCGCATCATCCTCATACTCCTCATCATCTTCGTCGTCCTCATCAAGTACATTCCCAGCAGACACCAGGCAAGGGAAACTAAATTCTAAAGTCAGTCTAATCAAAGGTTCATTGCAGAGTAAGTTCCTAAAATAGAAATATCAAGAAAGAAACTACGAGAGGAACATCTCTTCATCACTGGATCTCAAAATTAGAATCTGAGTGGTATTTCTTTCGAATGTCTGCATCATCAGACTACAACAGGATTTTCTTAACTCGACTTGGCTTAGAAAAGGAAGTTAAACATAGATAATAGGCCAAGTTCAAGGACGATACTAACGTTCTAAAAATAACTGCAAATGAGAGACATAACGAAAGCCAGCGACGAATTACATCTTGCAGCAATTATTTACAAAATTAAAAAATACTTTCTCTTAGTAATTCATCATCAAGCTTACAAAATTAAAGTGCAAATTGAGTGCACAATGCACGACGCATTACAAAAACCTAGCATTAAAACCTTCCAGCAACAACAACGACCATCGGCGTTGACCTCACGGGAGATTGGAAGGTCGCCATGGGTGACATTCAAGAGACAAAAAAGCAGGCATATTAAATCTGAGAAGTCGTTAATCATCATCATAATCATCGTCGACGTCATCGTCATCATCATCATCATCATCATCATCATCATTCATTCATCATTATTGGCTGTCACCAGCATCATTCTCAATCTCACACTTTCAGTTACGACGAGCAAAATGTTTTTACAGGTAGTTTGTGAATAAATAATTTAAATGATAAATTAACCTGTTGTATTAATAAGACGGATTTCTCAGTCGAGTCCAATTTGAAATTCCCATGAAATTTTAGAAACCGTAATTTTGTTCAAACTTAAAAATAGCCTGAATGAGGAAGAGGCAATGAGTCTATGACTAAGAATCAATAAACAGAATGTCCTCACAACGCTAAGGAGAAGCAGTCAAAAGAATAATTTGATTTTAGAAGGACCTAAGAACGATTAGACATTTCCGTGCAATAGTAAAATATGTTTCATAAAATCAAATGTTTTATGTTTGTTATTCTATGACAAATTAAAGTTCCTTCTAAATTCTTCCTCGTAATCTCAGTGTACGTATTATCAGTATATTTATTCACAGCGTTCGTATTCTCGGTGTACGTGTTATCAGCGTAAGTAATCTCAGTTTCGCCTCCGAACAATTAATCATTGCAACATGCCATAAATTAGACAACCGATCCACGCAGCTTTCAAACTGTTAGGATAAAAAAATAACAAATAATTAAAATGAAACTTCGATCAAATCGTAAATTCACAATTAAATACAACCCATCGATCAATTAAATAGGAGAAAGGCGTTTGCGAACATCAGCATCGTGGAGAAATGCAAAACTCTCATCATTATTATTATTATTATTATTATTATTATCATTATTATTATTATTATTATCATCATTATTATTATTATTGTTATTATTATCATTAATATTGTTATTATTATTATTATCATCATCGAAATAATTATCATCATCACTACGACGTCAGAACNGACGACGACGACGACGACGACGACGATGAGACGATGATGATGATGATGATGATGATGATGATGATGATGATGATGATGATGATGATGATGATGATGATGATGATGATGATGATGATGATGATGATGATGATGATGATGATGATGAAGATGGTGCTATTGTTAACATTATTATTATTATTATTATTGTTGTTGTTGTTGTTGTTGTTGTTAAAGAATTAAATGTTATTAAACAAGTCAGTCACAAAGGAGAAACATGATGAAGCAAATCCAAGATTATTTTATTCAAAAACTATAACAAACAAATCCTGCCAGCTCGATATTCAGACACGCCTGATATTCCAAAATCGGGATTGATTAGATGACCATTACACCAAGGACGATCCATGGTAGACATGCCCATGGTTAAGACGCATAACCTCGGGCTGATTAGGGCTTGCCCTACTTTTACATAATTAATAACAGCTCGCTAGGGGACACTCTGGCGATTAAAATAAAAATTTAAGATCATTTCGCGTGACAAACTGAAATTATACTTGTCTGGGTCTCTTTTTTTTTTTGTCTTTTCAAAGGATTGCTAAGCCCTAATGTGCCTTAATGCCACTGTGGACTGTCGGCGAATAATTATCTTGCGTCTTCGTTATAATTATAAATAAATAATTATTTATTTTATGTCATAATTATGGCCGAAAGGGTCTTAGATTCGTTTACGTGTTTTTCTAGATTGATCGTCAGCATTATTATTATTATTATTATTATTATTATCATTATTATTATTATTATTATCATCATTATTATTATATTGTTATTAATATCATTATATTGTTATTATTATTATTATCATCATCGAAATAATTATCATCATCACTACGACGTCAGAACACAGTGCTCCGTTCTTGAATATCTCCCTCATGGTATTTTTGGTCACGCATGCAAGTTGGATATGAAAAAAACACTCACTACTTTTACGTTTCGTTGTAAACCTCACCAAGTCAATTTCAAACTATTAAATTGCAGGTGCTAGTGATTAAAATTACTCACATTTACGAAAAATACCTCCGAAATGTACTTGTAGTTAATCCATTAAAGCATTTGATGAAAGAATGAATAAAGCCATAGGTGTAAAAGAAAAACATTAAGTTACAAGTAGTCTCCACGCTAGAGATTACGAACAGGCAAACGAGGTCAAACATGTCTAAGGGTCGACGTTAAGTCTACCACCACCCGAGTGGAATGACAAGGATGTCAAATAAAAAGATGCGAAAGATGTGGATTACTTCGACAACGAAACACCCCTAAAGCTGCAAGAGTTCGTGAAATATCCTCAAATTACATCCCTAATTGGCATCCAATTAAAGCACCATCCTGGTGCACAGAAGGGGGTGTCTAATTGGGGGTACAATCAAACTCATCTCCGGTATCTTTTGCAGTCGATTATAACATAACAGGTTGATTGGCCTGTTTTGAAAGCAATTTGCCTAATTTAGAAGCGAGTAGGATGACAACAAATTATCTTTTGTAGACGTAAAGCTGTCCACGATGATGACGATGGTGATGATGATGGCGATGATCCATTATATTTGTATTTAACTTACAACGACAAGGAGTAACCACCGCAGGGTGGATGAAAATGTTCGAGGTAGTCATGACAACCACGGTCCAACAAAGGTGCGTAGGATATCGGGGGAAGCCGACGATACAACCAAGCAAAAGTGAAATACAACTTGGATATGGAGAGAAAAAAAAGAGAGATGACTACAAAATGTGAGGGAAATGGGGGCGGTTCTTGTCGAAATCTCGATGGATGTTAACCCGGATTTTGAAAACCTTTGTTGATTGTTTACAAAGTCTAGTAAATTTCCCAGATTCTATTTATAGACTACCAATGACTGCCAGGGTCTATTTATAGGCAGCCAATGGCGGCTCGATGAGGGCCTCCTTATCGCCTAACGAGGGCGCAGAACTCCAAACGCGTCCTAAATAGGAGCCAAATATTTCAGGATACCTTGATAAGAAGGTCGACATGTTTGATTTATTTCATCACAGATAACAATGTTGTTGTTGTTGCAAACAACCAGTGAATTTCCAAACAACGCGTAATGTTCCATGACTTCACCACCGCATCCACTCTCATCTGCGAGCCAGATGGTCATGTGGTTATATCACTAAACGAAAAACAGTCGCTTTGTCCTCGAATTGTGTTTTTGTTTAGTGATTTTACTATAAAAAAAACAAAACGCAAAAGTTTTGCCTGATAAAAGAAATTGTTTGAGTGACCAAAAATAACGACCTTCCCCAAAATAAACAATGATTAGGCTCTGATGCTCAGAAGATGAATAACATCAAGAAAAAAAAAACCCATCTCGTAGTAACTGTGAAATAAACAAATCAATGCAAGAAAAATGCACACTTTTACTTGTCGCTAAATGCAGGCTTACATAAGCCATCATCTCGTGAAAGAAAGTATTTCCTAAAACTCCATCGGTCCAAAGTTCAAAAGAAAATGCTTGGGTGGGCATCGATTAAGGATTCGGTTGCAAGCGATCACTGAGATATAATAACGTGAGTTTAGAAAGGGTATCACAAACTATCAGTCCAATAATTTTCAGTTGATCTTTTCATTACTGTCACAACCCCTCACCATCACGAATTAATTAAAATCTAAAATAACTCACAATTGAGATAAAAATAGCCTTCCAAGATGATAAAAATAACTTAAAACACCTACAGGCTCTGTTATCAAATCTAGCAATTCCATTATCTTCAACAAACTTATCAACTCCTTAACTGAAATTTATCAGCCAAACTAATGGCAGTGCATTTGGACAGTTTATTTTTGCTCACAAATTAATGAAACAACTCATCCATTGTCCAGAATAACAGAATTTTATTGGAAAAACTAAATTTTAACCAAAGAAATTCAAGATTTAGAAAAAAACAATAATCCAATAAAATTGTCTCACCCCTCCTCTGTCTTCTGCTAAGTGATCCTGGGAAAGATGAAAATAACAGATAAAACATAAACAATGACTACAGAAGTCTTGTATATTCAACTAAATCAGCAAATGCTGAAGCACGAATTAATTACAGTGCATGCTTGGTACTGGGAAGTTTGAGCTATCACGTGGAACTATCAAATTGGAATATGTTAATGTTGGAAGATCAGTCTATCCATGAAATTGAAATGTTAGAATTTTCACTGGTATCAAGTGTGGGTCTCCAATACAAAACCATTTGATGCAAGCATTTAGATTCACTAAAAAAAAACAAAATGTCTCCTATTTCTAAGAGAAATCAAAGTACTTCAAGTGTTCAAACTAAGGATTTTTTAAAATACACCCAATCACTTTAGGTTAGTTTAAAACATTTAAGTACAAAATGCATGCAGCTGGATTAGTTTTATCAGAGAACTTAATGAGCAAATCATGAATTGCAAATATTGCACAAACCATAGTCTCGTAATCCATTTTTAAAGCGATCATGCACAACTTCCAAGAATAATATTTTGTTCTACTAGGCAGCCTAAAATGTTAAAATAACGTGCAACTAAATTTCAGTTAATTAGTTAATGATTCAGTCGATAGCAAGAAAGTCAAACGCAGGAACAAATGATGCTCGTCTATTTCCAGTTTGTAGTTATTTTTGCAAATGTAAAACGGATAGGCAAATCCATGCGCTGAGAATTGAACTGAATTCACGTGGCATGTAGCGACATTTTTATTTTCAACAATTTTACTCTCTTCGTGAAGTCTTAATGAGATAATGGGGAAGTTGAGCAAAATAAAATCGTTTAAAGGCAATTCACCTTTAGGATGAGTCCTTGTACATAAACCCCAGCGTCGGCAACAAGTTGTGACCCGACGCGAATTGGGCCAAACAAAATGTTTGTGCCCGAATTTGTTCATCACAGCCAATCGCTGCTTCTTTAAATATAACTCTCACAAAGAAAACACTTTTTACTCTTTTCACTCTCTTGCTAACTAAGGATAGTTTTTATGCTGGTTATATCCGTTGTAGTTATTGAAATATGTGTTGCTTTCAATGTGAATTATAACGGATCGAATTAATTGGGACTAGCTTGAGAAATCTCTTCTCTGTTCACATTGGAACTTTAATTTGCTTTGCTAAGGATATTCCACCTGTAAAATTCTTTAAAGACTATTCTTTGCAACGTTTACTGCATTACTGCTTTACAGTAGTCGGTTGCTACACATTTCCAGTTAAATCTCAAACTTTCTTCATCTGTTCCTTCTAGAAAGTGGAATGGTTCCAAAGTGAATCATATTGATTTATTTCGCTTAAACTTCAGAATTCCGAAGTTTTATGAACTACTCTGGGATTATATTCACTTGGCGAAATATTTAAGTTAACTAACTTTCAGAAGTTGTTTATTGTATGTAGCCCGACATCATTTTAACGATAACGATACAGATTTGAGTGGCGTATGTTCAACAGAACTTCAAGACCACTATTGTAGAGGGAAGTTTTCTCTAAGGAGGAAGGTTTTGAGTGAAATCCGGCTGGATCGGTGTTGGTAATTGAGAGGGGAAGTCTATTCCAGATCTGTGGGCCAACAACATCTATAGACCTGCCATCCAATGTCGCATAGCAGATGATTTGACGAGGGAGCCCTTGGTTGCTGATCTGAGCCCGCGCCTAGCAGGAATATCTGTAGTGCGAGTGAAAGAGATATGATGGTGCATGACCCAATGAGAGACTTGAAAACTAGTGAAGAGATTTTGTAGTCAATTCTCTGGCAAATGCGTAGATATAATGGGAAGCTTTTGAATTACTATCACCCAACAGCCAGAAATAAAGCCATTAAAAATCTTTAAGGGATGTGAGCTGTGACGATATGCAGGAGGAATTACTCTTTCAGGTGGTTGTCGCGAAAAATTGTTTACAAGTGCAATTGAACTTAATTGAAGACAATCATTCAAAATTTTGTGCTCAATAAAAATTATACTGACGATTCGCAGGTCAGGTATCTAACCCAGATAAATAGTCAATAGCCAAGCGAATAAAAAAGAAAATCACTTTTAGATTTTAAGAATATTTTAAACTGTTTCGTTATTGACTGACGCTATTGTCTAGCAAGCGCCGGCGTGAACAAATTAAAGTGATTTTCTTAATGACGCGTCATTAAATTAGGTAGCCATTTCGATCCTGTAACGGAACTCGAGGTAAATCCAGTGAGCAACTCCGCTCTTTTCAGGGATCCTACTGGAAAACATCTCCGAGGTCATTAGGTTCAAACCCCTTCCATTCATCGGAAAGTTTTTGGGGTCGAGGTGAATCCCTGTGCCCTTTGACATAATTTCCAACCAGTCTGCAACGTCCTGTCGACTCCACTGCTTTGGGTCTGCACGAAAAAACATGTTAATGACTACGTTTTGTCGGAATTGTTGCAAGAGTGAATATACAGGATAGTTTTGTTTTGTTGAGGTCAAAGTTCTGAAGAATGTTTTTCATTTTAATATTTATGCGCTATATTTTATACTTTGAATTTAGATCCTTTTTATTCGCAATCGGACGGAAATTTTGAACATTTAAGTTGTTCAACTGAAACGACTGACATCGTATAAAAAATATCTCACTCTTCGGCAGCTGATGTTTCTTGGTTTCACGTGACCGCGACATGATTGCTTAACGTATGAAGTGATGTTGTTATTGAAAAACTTCAAGAATGGTTGCTGATCAAAAATTTGAAACTTCGAAAACCAAATCTGTTGATTAAAGTAACAACTATTAGTTCGGAAAACAGGAAGTGGAAACAGAAAAAAACACATCTTTCTTGACTCTTAAGGATTCATTTTAAAAGTGAGGTCATTATTCACAAGTGATTGTGAGGTTGCATTTTCCAAAGTTTCAAAACAAGTTTTGAACTCTTAGCAGCGACCAAAGGCATCAACAGACTGTTTGCTGTTGAAGCAAATTAACTGAGATAAAGTGGAATAATAACATTTCTTACCTTTTCAACTCGAATCTTTCGCCCGTTTGATCTTCGCTTTATTCTTTGATGTCAACTAAGATAGGACTATTATTTGTCCGACAAACTATATTATTGTTAATTCATGCGTCCATAGAACACTCCATTATACCCGGGCGGGTAGACTTGTCCTTTTATGAGACGCGTTTATGGATCACTTGAGCAGACGACTTACCTTGCGCCAAAATGCAGAGTTCGAATGCAGGTAACAAACACCTACGATTGTGTGAAATTGAAATGATTACATCGATTGTGATGATGATCTTCTCATTCAACTTGTAGCTTGCGATTAAAAGTACATAGAGCTCTTGTGTAAAAGTTAAAACAAGCGGTTTTCTCTAGCAATGAAAAATACTTCAAAAATACGTTGAAGAAATCGTTGGAATTATACTAAAAGTAACGCGATTAGCCAAAATCTATCCTGTTCGGAATAACTGAGTACTCTAGAAGCATTGACTTACTTTGCAATTGGGTTTAGAATGAAATCAACTATTTTAACTTTAAATGTTTGTAAGTTTAAATATAATGATAACATTACAATATAATATAACTTTACAATATAATATAACATACCATATAATATAACATCACAGTTTCTGTATTATTATTACTAGATTATAATTGTAATTTGAGAAGCTCTTGAGAGGTGTGAAAAACTCAAGATGTCACTTCCCGTCTTTACGACAGGCTTCCTTCAAAAGCATCCACTCCATATTGGAGAGTATCAATATTGTCATCCTTATCAACTCGTTGACTAGGTTGCTTATCAACCGGTATTCAATTGGCAATCTGCCGACAATTTCTATTAGACAGGATGCAGGAAGGAAATCATCGAAAAAAGTGACTTTTAGATTATATCTCGAGAATGTGAGTAATAAATTTCTACTTTTGATTTTAGCTTTTATAATATTTTTTTAATTTATATTTTTAGTTTTAAATTGTAATCTCGACAGAAATGTTAATGAGTTGCAATCAAACAATCAAGCATTTATGGATTTTTTGCGACAACTTTGATAAATATGTTGAAGAAATCATTGGATATATAATAAAAGTAAAGCGGTTCGCCAAAATCTATCAATATCTTTGCCATTTATTATGTGAGAGTGACGCTACTATTTAGAATGTCACCCAATTGGGAGTGACTGAAGAGTTTCTTGTTAGCATAGCGTTAGAAACTTCCAAAGGTTAATTTTTGCTATGAGGTCGAGTTCTGTAGTAGTTCAGCATTGTCTGATCGTTCGGCAGCACTGACTAGCAACCCTTTGGTATCTGGTTCTGTCTTCGGGTCGCGAGGCTGATCGCCATATGCGCCAGTAATGGAGTTTTAGCTTATAAAGCTGGAGAAATGCCTTGGGGCTTTGCTGGGAAACACTTTATTGCCGGACCTATGGGGAATGAACTTGTCCATCAATTCATGTGGATAGTTTTTGAGAAGCCAGCAGCTATCAGCAGAAAAACAGAACTGGAAAAGGTGGTTCCAGTTTATTTGATGCAAATGATTATTCATGTCTGTGTTGTTGTCTTTGTTGAAATCACGAATAGTAAAGTTCATGGTAGGCAGTGTGGAGATATTGAGGCTGAACAGAACCATATTGTTAGGCACATTTAGGCGCCTCTGACGCTATGCAAATGGCGCATTAAAAATTAACTATAATTATTATTATTATCATTATCGTTATCGTTATTGTTATTGTTGTTGTCGTCGTCATCGTCATCGTCATCGTCATCGTCATCATCATTATTATTATGGTAAGGGGACATTCGATGTTTATAGAAGAAATAAGCTTTGGATCGTTGGAGAAGATGAGGTCAAGAATGTTCTCGTTTCCGGAGAATGGACCAAGTCGTTGATAAAATCCATGAGGAGATTGTTTGTGGGGTTGTTGGGGAAGGGCCTACGGACCTAAGAGCACCGTAGACCGATTTTTGGACCTCTGTGCTACAAAATCTTACATGGTACATGAAGACGAACCTTATAAACAATATCCACTCAGCCCACCTATTCTGGTACGAGAGGCCATACCTACAAAATAAGACCAGTCTCGTGTACTATAAAAGCAACCAAATATTTCTTCTCCAACAAAATAGTCCGCTGAATTCATTACCAGATGACATTGCAACCTCTACCACCTTCTCTAGGTTCCGTTGCTATATCAATAAACTTGACTTCTCTAAATGCTTAACTGTTACCAGCTAAATCTCCCTCTTCCTTAATATTTATTCCTACCTTATTTAAGCTCCATACTTATTCTATTTTACTTTATCTTTTTGAATTTTTGTCTCCTCCCGATTGTCACGATTTTGTTTTGACTGTTCTGATTTATCTGTTTCTCTGTCCTCACTTGCCGTTATTTTACTTCACTTCCATATTCTTCCATTTTATTCCGATGTATTTTCAAACTTATTTGTTTTCTTTATTCTGTCTTACTTTAATTTGTTTTTCTTCTTTTTCTAATTTTTGGACTTTTTACTGTTAGTAGGTGTTTTCACTGTTCCTCACTTATCTTGTAAGTGACAAGGCATTGCTTGCACTTCGGTTTGTTTATTTGGATAAATAAATAAACTTTTGATTTAATTATTTTTCAAACCCAGGTTTTGATGTGCTACTTCATAAAACTTAAAACTTGTTTCATAAGTTGATGGTAAACTCTAGAGTCTAAAAAAGCAGAATGGCCATAACATGAAAAATTAAAATTAAACTAGTTATTTTATTTAATGTATTCACATTTTATTAGCATTTGCATCATAAATGTAATATCGTTTGTTTTATAATTAACTATAGTGTGACCAATCATACCTCAATCTAAAACTCTAGTTGATGCGATAAATATTCTTGAGGTAATGTCCTCATAGAACTAGTATTACATAACATGTAATAACCGTTACTACACATAAGCAAATTACAAATAACTGACAATAAAATTGTATTGTTTAAAATAAACTTAACAATAATAATAAGTTACAAATAAATTAGCTAAGCGCTTTACTTTATTAGTAATAACAAGTTAGTGACCTCAATAACCAGACTGTTCATTGGCTCGATTTCGGTGGGTACGGCAATGGTGGTTCTGCGTCGACATCTGTGAAGGCCTTTTGTGGTTTCATTTGCGGACTTTTCCGAAAGTCAATGGTTTTGTCATAGTGCAAAAACCGTCAGCACCAGAATAAATTCATTCGTTTCTGCAAATACATTCTGCGACATTCATCAACATATTTGAATTCCCTAGAAAATTTCCATCTATAAATAGCTGGCAAAAACATTTCTTGTTGTCGTTTTTCCATTATTGTGAGGGATGACGGGATCCTGTTCCAATATGAAATATCGTGCTATGTTTGTCGATTAGTTTATATGTTTTACTTGATCGTCCTGTAATCTGAGGGTTTTTCGAAGCAACTATTTTGGCTGTGCGGTTTGTCACTTCGAGCGTACGTTACACTACGCATGTATTTAGTGATGTAAATTTGGTCGAGAATATGTTAAGCGGCATGGGGCGAAATGAAGAGGAAGATAGGTACACAGCAGCCCTGGCAATAACTCAATTGTCAGAAGTTCTACTTGTGCAAGGTGATGGTAGTAATGCTTCAGCCAAATTCGAAATGAAGAATAAAGTCGAGAATATCGAGGATGGTTATGATTACAAACCATCAGTATCTATCGAAAGTTTAACATTGAGTGAATCACCACCACTTGATTTAACATTAAAGAGAAAAACTGTTGTTGGTGAGTCCAGCAATTGTGCTGGAAATTTCTTTTATTCCAAGCAGTCTATTCCAAACTTGTGCACAGGATTCACTCAGAATGTAATGAAAGGAGAACAAAATTTGTACCAGCGTGTTGGCACCAGTTGTGGACATGACTCGTCCTGTAATGTCATTCCGTGCAATTCCAATAATCCAATGAGGGGAAAAGTGCTGCAATGTGAACCATTCAGCATTTCTAGCAAGTTAAATGCGATACTTATTCAAAAACCTTTATTGGGTGTGATTTCTGTCGGAACAAATAATTCCTTTCTATCGCAAAAAGCCGCTGTACCAGAGAACTTAAAGCAACCAATAAATGCTTATGGAGCTGGCATAGGGAGCTTTGACCCTAGTGTTTTGAACTTACCCACTTTCTGCAAAATGGGGGAAGCGTCTCCCTCATGTGATGATGACTTCGTTAAATTTAGGCCCAGAGGTCTCTCTTCTATTTCAAATTATTATAGAAACATAGGAATGGAGAAACCAAAACGGTCAAAGAAGCAAATTCACATTGATCAAAAACATCTGAAAAGCAGTCATATTGGTATGCTCTACTCCCGCATTGGAGTTTTTAGATTTCTTAGACTGATTGTTAGAGTCTTTAAATATTTAAAGCGAATTATCTACAAGGAATTGTAAAAATAAATATAAGCAGGATTGGTGAATTGCAACAATATGCACAGATGCTAAAATAATATTTTCATTTGCGTAATCATCTTAATGCTATGCTTTTGAGTATTTGATAAGATAATCATTTGATGCATCCAAGGGATTCTAAATTTTTTACATATTTGTTTATTTCAGTCTGTACAGAAATGCCTCAGCCAAACTTTACTGAATTTAGGGTGCAAAATAAAATTCCATCTGGCCTTACTTCAATCAAGGAATACTACCACAAAGGCCAATTTCATCACAGATTGAAACATAAAGCACAAGATCTTACTGAACAAACTCCAAGATTCCCTGCAAGTTTGTTGCTTTGCCCATTGTTTCTGTAGTTGAAAATAATTAAAGATACTTTTGATCGTACTTGTCTTTGGCCCAACATTCATCCTCTTGAATGCATGAGGAATATTTTTAAACATGAATAAACAGACAATTGATTCTTACAGAACGAAATCTCCCTATTGTGCCTCTCCCAGTGGCTGAGGTTTCAAGTGCAGAATGTTCTGCTTCTGCCAGAAACATCCGTAGACCATTGAAACTTCACAAAAGAAAAATGATTAAAATTAAACCTCCAGGTTCGATATTTGTATTGGGAATAGTTTTGAGTTATTTTCTGTAGAACTTTTAGTGGAACCATCTGTTGTAAAGTTCTACGTCTTGTTTTGTAAAACTTTGCCAATCAATTTTAATGCTTCGAAGAGTTGTTTGTAACATTTGCATCATGGATTTGCAGCCGGGTCTCAAATATTCTCCTCGTCTTTTGACGATCGGACGTCGGAATCGGATTTTTTTGGAAACCACTTGAAAAGGAGTATCCATTGTAGTTCTGATACATCTCAGGATTTGCAGGTGATTCATAAAAACCCTGTAATTATTTAGTAGTTAAGTTATGACTTTTTCAGCACAAATAAACTGCTTGAATTTCAGGACAATGCAGAGATGAAAATACCACTAAAGGTTTTGGAGTTGAGCTTAACAGATGATTCAGCAGTTCTAGAGTCAAGTAGTTTATTAATTCTATTATTATTATTATTATTATTATTATTAAAATAAAATTTTAAAAAGATTTTGATTATTTCTTAAAAATCTCAGAAAAAATGCATTATTCATAGCATATCGGAGGATGAGTTAAAGACATCTTTAATTTCTTTAATATTTAGGATCACAAGCAAAAAATTAGTGGTATAGTAAAAATTCGAATTCATACATATTTTAAAATTAGTTATTATGTGTTTATTTTGTCCATCAAGTATTTATAATGTTAGTTATGACTTTATTATTATTATTATTATTATTATTATTATTATTATTATTAAGAATAAATTAAATAGTTATAGTTGTGTTAAAAGCTAAATATACATAGTTACGTAATAATAATAACAATAATTATTATATTATATTATACACAAATTGCTTGATGTTTAGTTTTGTTATTAACATTTGACACAAAAATAAAATACATTAACAATTAAAATAACAATATTTATTAGTCATAATAACAATAACTATTATATATTATATTATATGAATATTATTATTATGAATAACAATAATAATTTAATTGCTAATGTATTTTATTTTCATCTCAAATGTTAATAACAAAACTAAACATCAAATAATTTGTTTGCTATTCTCAGATTGCACAACAATTCCATCCTCTACAGATGATCCCAGAGAGAAAGAATTGAAGAGTTGCAAACATCGACTGGATAGAAAGGGCAAGCCCCTGGAAGTAAAAAGGGAAACAGAAGAACAAGGTACAGGATCTGAGGTCATGTATGACTTTCTGAACCCTGACGAGGATGGCGATTAGTAAGTGGTGCCTGAAGACCATGCTTGGTTTTATTTATATTTAGTTCTTTTTCCTGTGCTGAGCGATTTTGTCACTGAACAAATAATAATCAAATTAACCATTTAGCATTTCATTAGTTTCAAAAATTTCACTCAGACATTTTAATGGAAGGTACATGTTTCCCTCAAAATATACGATCCATGTTAAAGTTGATTAATAAATGTTATTGGTGCTATTTATCACCATTATCGTCATCAGTCATCATCTTTACAGCATCATCCATATCGCTGCCTCTCAAGGTGATGTTGAACAGATGAAGCACTTTCTCAAACTCATGAGTAACCAGGGAGGAGACGTAAACTGCCGAGATGCCTTCAGAAAGGTATGAGGCTCGTAAAGGGCCTTAAACAATTTATCCTGTTTATTGATTATTGAAGTTAGTCTTACATCTTATCTATGATGAAGCTTTGTAGTTGCATTCTTGATTTAAAGACCACCAACTGTGCTTTAATTTAATGTTACACGACGATAACTAGAGTTACACGATGATAATTTGTCATTTTAAGTGAATTTTTAATTTCTTCATTTTAAAATAATTTAAAATTGTCACTTCCTGCTCCTGAAAAAAATTATTTGATTGTGCTAAACATTTCAAAGTGAAAAATTAAATCATGATGAAGTTTCTAAAACATGCAGAGGATGTTCTTAATTATTGCAGACGCCACTCCACATAGCAGTGGAGATGGGCAACCTCAGCATGCTCTCCTGCCTTCTTGAGGCTGGCGCCAATCCATGCCTTCCTGGCCTTGGGGGTCAGACATGCCTGCACTTGGCAATACTCCACAATAACATGCAGGCTCTTGACCTCATGCTTCAGCACTCAAAAAGGTGGAAGTTCAACTGCAACGCCATGAATTATGAAGGTGAGGGTGTTCACGAAAATAATAATAATCACCATGTTAACCGATGTCATCTTGAAATTTTCATATTTGTACTTATTATTATTAATATACTTATTATTTAGGTCTTACAGCATTGCATCTTGCAGTGCTGAAAGATCAAATTGAGTCCACGAAGCTCCTAATCAGTAGTGGACTGATCGACATTGACGCAAAAGAAGGCAAAAGTGGCAAGACACCTCTCTATTTATCCGCAGAACACAATAGAACTGCCATTCTCTCCACATTGATAGCATCTGGAGCATTGGACAAGGAAACTGATTATTCTGGTTACACACCTTACCAGGCTGCAACGACAAAGCAGAATAGGGAAATCATCAGCATCTTCGACGAACAGAAGAAAGACAAATTACCAGCTTGACTGTTTTTAATGAAAAATACTTTGAGAAGTCATTGTGACAACATGTTTAAGTTCTCGGTTGTTTTCTTTGTTGTTTTTGAATAGGAAGAATTTGGAATTAAGTTGTTACTCGTTCTGTATGTAAAAAAAAAAAAAATTCAACACGACACGTCATGTTTCTAAAAGTGATGATATCTAAGCGAGTCATATTTTCAGCATGAAACACAAAAACACGTCGAAACTCCAAAGCAGCAGGTGGTCCGTTATTCAGTTCTCACAGCAAGCATCAAAGTAAAAAAAAATAACGCTAAGAAGTGATGAAAGTGTCATCAGGGAACATCGGGGTCAATTGCCCACCAGAGGAATCTGTCAAAGAACAGTATAAATTTTGCCTCCATCCACTCCAGGCAGATCTGGGGTGATGGCATTCTCTTCGCCATTTTCAGCCACAGTTCTCAGGTCAGATTTGAACGTCAAAGCATTCCTCACTCCATTGTCTTTTGAATTGTGGCTGTCATTGTCATCATCAACGTTGTTGTCATCATTATCGTCATCATCTTCACTTCCTTCTTCCATTTGTCCGTCATTGACACTGGTGACAAAGGTCCCGTCACTGGTCATTTTGGTGGCTATTTCACTGAAGCCTGCCCTCCTTGTAGATGCCAGAGATGAAGAGCAGCTTAGAGTGTCTGCCTTGTGCTGCGAGGTCACGTGGGATTTTATGGAGGTCAGGTCAAGGGTCGTGAAAGTGCAATAGGAGCATTGGTAGGACTTGTTACACTTGGATGTGCTCTTACTCCACAGGGACGATTCATCCTTGTGGAACTTTCCATTGGCATTGGATTCTACAGCTGTCTCTATCCTCTTTAGAGTTGGTTCAAAACAAGAGAAGCTAGCAAACTCCCCAGTCAATTGACTCTCTGTCTCATTGCCAAAGCTGGTGATTCCAGACTTGCTGAGGAGAACTGGACAATCTCCTAGCGATGTTTCATGAGCAGAAAGTTCAAGATCATTCTTGCAGTAGAAGGCACAGTTCTCTCTGAGGCAGAAGAGAATTTTCTGTCTCTTTCTGAGCTCCCTGGCACGAACATCGATGCAGAAAGCTTTCTCCTTCCACAAGCTGCTATGGTGTGACATCAGATGCTGCTTCATCTGAAAGAGAATATTTCTTTTCAAAGAACTGGATTAATCAAATGACATTCGACAGAGGAGCACTGAATTATTTGTTCCATCGCTTTAAATCAACGATCATGTCCTTAGTTTGAGAATATCAAACAACTCACTTGACTGAGTTGTCCCATTCGGTGGCCGCAGATAACACACTGATACCTATCCACGTACTTTGGACTGCTGCACCTTCGCGGTTTCTTCAACAGCTTCCCATCCACTGTGTACTTGAACTGACCGCCGTCGCCATCACCTTCAAAATGCTCTTGCCCGGGGCAAGAACTTCTCTGGTGGGCTCTGGGAGAATGGTGTCTGGAGCTCTGAACGGAGGGGTTTTGCGGCTGAGTTAGAGACGGAGCAGATGACTTAGCTGAGATGTCGAACTCACTCAAGGGCTCAAGAGCCGAGTAAGACCTGCTGCTTTGAAGTGTCATAGAGATGTTGTCAGCTGCGAAGACATCGGTAAATAACGTCTAAACTAAATTATTGCATGGGGTTTCATCTTCTCCTGAATTAAATTCATGCAAGACTCCAAAGCAAAGCAAACCATTTCAAGAACACCCAGAAATTTACGCTTCAAAGTTTTATTTTCTTTGTTTACTATGGTTATATATTGTGTAATCAGTTTTTTGACGAAACCGCGTAAAGCGTGCACACTAGATTGGTCTCCTCGATCAAATTATTCAGTTGTTCCAGCAAATATCATCACATTACTATCCAAATATTAAAACTCTCAGCTCCATCAATTTATTTTTGTTAACTACTTTCTAACAGAAGAACAAGTTCTGCCATCTGTTTATAAAAAAGTATAAAGCAAAACCTTAATCTACAACAGCACATTCAAATGACATGCAAGAAACCTTTACATAATAATATAAATTGACTTGTTATTAACAAGTGCACGGTCCAATCAGTTGAACTGTTGCGTGCCATCGAGATCTACCAAACACCTTTATCAATGTAAAACCCTTTCCTAAACCCATCCCAAAGCCAACAAAGCAGAGAATTAAAAGATTTGGAGCCAGTAAACTGAAAAAACAATTGAAAACAATATTTTTAACAACTTTAAAAACCAAAAAAAAAATTAATGAAATCCTAGGATTGACAAATTAGAGTCTATATGTAAATATTCAACAAATTTATTAAACAGTCAGGGAATCTTCCGGTCTTTCGTAGTGTGACAAATGGTTATGACTTGGCCGCTTTTGATCAAGACCCTAAAAGGTGCCAAAATAAAAAAAAGTGCAACATAAACAAAATTCAGCGGAGTTTCAAATAAATTAGCAGAGCAAAAAAAATTAATGAGGAATGGTTAGCACAACTGAAGCAAAATAACACTGGGATGCTCCCGAGAACCAAAATAAAAAAAAAACTAATGGCAATCAGTAAAACATAAAATATCATTAGATCAGAAAAGGAAGACTGAGACAAGTATAAAATTGGGTGCATTCCTAAAAAAACATCGTCGCGGGTCAATACGACGCTGCGTCGAATAGTCGTAGGAAATAATTTTTTAGGAAATCCTAACGAAATGTGACGGCAAAATTAACAACCTACTTGGGAGGGCCTGCGCCTGTTGCTGATCGTCGGAACTGTTCGACTTGTTCAGCTTCTTCATGTCGCTCATGACTTGCGAGGTACTCAGGGTCTTCTTCAACAGCGACAAACCCGAAACAATGTCAGAGTTCTTTGGAGAGAGCAACATCGTCGCTCGAACGCTGTTTTTCGGACCGCTTTCGCTGGTGGAAAAGCAGGAGGACGTAGATGCCGGTGGTTGAGCAACTTCGCCAGGAATTCTCAGGGAGACCTGGCAGTCGGCTTTTGCGATGTAATCTCTGGGCCCATCGTCCTTTGCAGCGGAGTCATTGCAATCCATGGACTCGAGCATCCTGGACCTAGACTCAGGTCTCTCGAAGCATGGATCTGTAATCTATAAAGTCCTCTCCTCAGCGTCGTCATCATCGTTATTGCTACCACCATCAACATTATCATCTTCACTACCATTATCTTCGTTATCACCATTATCTTAATCAAGGGTTACCTCGGAATCATTGTCATCGCTGCCACGTGTGGAATCGTTTAACTCCCTCCTGCTCAGAGGAGGCTGACAGGGTCCAGCTCTGGCATGCTCTGGATAATCATTGTAATGGCTCTCAAGTTCTGACTTGTGACCAGTGAAAAACTTGCAATCTCCCTTCAGGCATGAGTACATCTGACAGCCATCTCCATTCTTATTCTTCAGAGAATTCTTGAGATCTATCACCAGAACCTGAATAGAAAAGCTCAATGAATGCACTCTCAAGTCACCAAATTCCCTGGGGGCCATTGGAAACTGACCTCGGTGGCAGAATGGATCTCTAAGAAGTGTAACTTGACAATCATCGGCCTGAAGCCTCTCATGTGGCATTTTCCACACTTGTACTTCCTGTGACGGACGACGTCACACTCCAGCTCGTCGTCAACATCTAGAGATTTTATGAGGCTCAATCCGTTATCGAGGAGAATGTTGCTGAGGGAATCATAATGGACCATGTCCTCCGCTCGCACGAGAGAAATCGAGCAGTCCTCGACTTGGGTGTCCTCTGGATTGATTGATCTACACTTTCTTACTGGGACAAGATCGACTCCTCTACTACTCTGTTTTGGATGAGCAACCTGCCGAAGATTTTCAAAGTTTAGAGACAAATATTCAATATTAACCAAATATTAAATTAACATTATATTATAATATTATTATTGAATATCTAAATTCAAAGATGCTAAGTTCAGACATAAATAGCATTGCTTTGAATTCATGTGATTTCTCATGAGTTCATCATTGAAAACAGAAGATTTTGTTGCAAATTCAAATATATTCAACCTTGAGGTGAACATTAAGATACCCCTTGGAAACATGTTTTCTGTTACAGACAGGACACTGCCATAACCAGTTACCATTCCTAAGAAAGTTTGCCTCTCTGACCGACCGAGGACCCCTCAGCCTCGAGCAGATGTCAGTTGAGTCGGCAGCTCTGCCTCTGGAAATGCGATAAAACCGCACGGGTCTCTCGGAATGATTGCTCGTGACGTGATAAATGACCTTCGATCTGTGAACGGCCCTGAATTCGCAGTAGGAACACTTCCATTTTATGTCTTCTATCAGAGACTTTATCGCTGCAGACTTGGGGTAATCTTGAATCTTTCTCACAACGATCGGAGTCGTCTTCTGCTTGTCGAGTTGTTGTTCATCGTTGACATGCTTATCATTGTCCAGGTTATCAGTGCCGACGACCGGGACAGAAACTCTGGACATAATGGCATTCTTATCCTGATTGTCTTGCTTTGTCTTCCTTTTCTTTGAGGGAGGCCCCATGCCTTCTAAATGGCAAAAATTAAATTTTGTGAAAAAACCGTCGAACAAAACCAACCTGCCGAACATTTAAACCGTGATCGCTCACCAGAACTGTTCACTGAAGCATGACTAGGAGATCCATCCCTGTGGGAAGGAGATGTTGAACCTGGGGATACCCTCCTGCTCCTGAGGACCCTGGGTTCTGAAGAAACATTCACCAAGGATTTCTTCTTCTTATTAGCTCCTGCACCTGACACCTTCCTCTTGGTTTGTCTTCCCCTGCTTTCATCTTCTTTCTCCGACATTGCAATCGTTCCGTCTTCATCTTTGCCCGACGAAGACTTCCCTGCACCTGCATCAGAGTTGGCATTCTCACCTGAGGGTTTGGGATCCTCTTCATCCTTGTTCGATGCTTTGAAAGTGGCAGGAATATGAGTGATCCTTCGCCTGGTGACGATGAGCTTCGAATCCGAATGTTCTCTCTTCAAATGGCCAATCACCTCGCTGCGGTCGACTGACTGTACCGAACAATAATAGCAACCCCAGAGACAGCCTTCATTTTCAGGATTCGAAGCCTTGAGGGACTTTACGGCTTCGGCTGGCTTGTTCGTCTGATTCATTTGAACAGAAGAATTTTGTCCTATGCCCTGTGAGGACGATGTCTCTTGGTTTGGAGTGGATGTTGAAACATTGTTGTTCACTGTGCTAGGACCAGAGCTAGAGCCAACAGAATTGGTCTGAAGTTGCTGAACGGCTCCTGAGGACGAATGGGGAACGGACATCCTTTTCAGTTGAATCGGATTCCCCGGATGAGCCTTCATGACGTGACCGACGATGGTGGCTTGAGAAGCAGACGACAAATTGCAGTAAAAGCAGCTCCAATGGACCGTCGACATGACCTCCTTGGAAATAGGAATCGGCTGGTTCGAGTCTCTTGCCGAGCTTTGATTCAAACCCGAGTTCGTCACGAAGCTTTCGCCTGCTCGGACTTCGCTGAGGTCGTTGCGACCTCATGACTCTTGACGTGGTCGGTGAGAACCAATCCGTCAGATGTTTCGAAGGAGCAAACAGTGCACTTATATTTCGTGCCGCTTAATTTCTTGGGACTGTTAGTTTGATCGTGAACTGGATGATAAACGATCTTCATCGCTTCGGCAGTTTTGCCTCCGCTGCTTAATCTGACAGCTTCGGTCGATTTTGAATCTTTCCTGGACTTCTTTTTCCCGCTGCTTTTTGGCATTTTCTCCTCCCAGTCGTCGTCGTCGGTTTTGTTGTCCATTTCGGCCTGGGAGTCTGTGTCGATGTCCCTCAATGTCTGCTTCTTCTCGGTCACTGCCCTCCTCGGTCTTGAAGAGCGAGTCCTCGAGCTTTCCTTGTTGTCTGCTGTCAGAGCATCCGTCGATCCGCTCTCCGTTGCTTTTCCAGAATTTTGAGTGCTACTATCTCCACTATTCGATCTCCTCGAAAAGCTGTCATCAAAATGTTCGCTGGGAGTCTTTGAGACGGCGCAATTGCCAGAAGTCAAGAATTTGTCGACGGCAGCAACCGGTGGAGCCGAAATGGCCTGCAACTCCAGCTGGGGAGGCTCGGACGAGGGGGGTCTTGCTAATTCTGCAAACTGTGTCGGAGCACCAGACGTTGACGGAAAACAGGCAGGAGTCAGAATTTGAGTGGAATTAGTAATGGTGACCGAATCTATCAACTTGTCCAAGTCATGATATCCAGCCAGTTCCTCTGCACAATCAGAAAATCAATAAAAATTATCTGATCATTTCACGAAACAAAGCCACAAATTTACAAACCACTTAGTTCAAATAATTAGAAATAATAAACATGTTTTATCCATTTCAGAATACATTCATGTCATGATAATATTCTATTTAATTGCAATTAAAGCAGGACCAGCAATATCAACGTGGGTTATCGTTTGCAACAAAACCTGAGCAGCTGGGATGCTTCTCTTTCTTGTGTTTCAGGACATCAAACCTCGACAAGGCCTTATACTTGCAGTGGTTGCAGGAAAACATGTGAGTACCTTTGTGAGCCTCAAATTCTGATTGAACTGAAACCTTTTGGGGTAAAAAATACATAAAATTAATGAACATTGATTTACAAACAACCCACAACATTTTTGATCTGCACAAGGATTACTAAAAGAAACTAAAGCCTCTGTAAACTTCTGTAAGATCATTTTGAAAGTAATTATTTGGACATGCTAATCAATGCAAATCAATGTTAAGAAAGATTCACTTTGGACTGCTGGAAATGTCACAAACTCGATACCTTATATTGGCAGAAGTTGCACAAGTACTCTTTTGTTGTTTTGACAGTTCCATCTGCATCTATGGATCTGCTGGTAAAGATGATGTCCCTCACTGTTGAAAGTGGACGAGGTTGATATTCCCAGGCATTGGAGCATGGCTGCAAAAAATGTTAATTTAAGAAATTTCTTGTTTGGATTCCAATTCTAAACAGTTTAATTTTTGGAAAAAATATATTTAAAGATCTTTGATTTCAATTTAACTGTTTTAAAAATTGATATTAAGCCAAATCTCAAACAAACCTTGACTGCCAAGGTCCCCAAAGTTCCGTCGGCAACGATCTTGCTCGACAGGTTCACAGTTCCGCAATCGGCCTGCTTCTGTGCGACAACCAGAGAAGATGTTTTTGGACCTGCACTTGAAACAATGTTCTGCACACCCATGCTCGTTCTGACCCTGATCTGCGGCAACTGGGAGGGCTCGATCACACCAGAGAAAGGTTTTCGACTACCACCAATGAGCATGGACTGCACGCCCGTACGATTGTTAATGAGAAGAAACGTTTTTGAGGGCTGGCCACTCGTTCCAGTGAGACTATAATTGGCCTGCTGTAAAGGTGCTCCGGCAGCAACGCTCAGAGCAACTGGAACCGCCTTTCCGATCGCTCTCGGAGAAACTTGTGGGGCAATAACAATTGGGTTCCCAACAAACTCCGGATTGGCATTGTCACTTTGGAGTTTTGCAACCGATGTTGCTAAAAATGTGTCAGAATCTCATTTGTCTCAGTCAAATATAAGGTGATAAAGGAGAATATTATCAAATCATTTCCATACTTGCAGTGGAAACCGGCACTGTTTCTTCAGGCTCAGATTTAACCAAATCCAAATCAATGAGCTCTGCAGCAAAACAACATTTGTTCAGCTAAGAATCTCATCATTTTACCACTAAATCAATTTATTTACCAAATTGATTGTCCTTATTTGGTTTTGTCGAATTTGACTTCACTTTAGTCATGGCGGTGTTACACCTTTAAAAAGAAATGATTTAATGCCTGTGTGCTTCCAGCCTAGCTTCGGCAGCCGCACGCGGTAATATAAACGAAAACAATAACGCAAATAGCAAAAACTAAATAGTGCAACAGATTGCATTTGAAAATATTAATTGCAAATAAATCACTTCTTTGAGATCGATTCAACCGACGGGCTGGCTTAATCCCAGATATATCCGAGCCGCTTGTTAGCGGACAGCCACTATTTTAATGGGCGATATTTAAAGATTCAAGGCTCTCAGATTTTATAATATTAATGGAGCTATCAACGGGCCCCCCTTGGTCGATCGTTGCAACCCGAAACAAGCGGAAGCTCCATTCACGTGACCTCAGATATCACGTGACGATCCTTCTAAAAAAAAAATATAATATTGTATCCACGAATTTTTTCAAGTTAATCGAACCATTTAAACTGATAAAGTGTCGCCTTCCTGTTTAATTTGGTGTTAAAACTACAAATGCCTCAATCGCATTAAAATTTAATCAAAAACAACAAAATTTTATTTGCAGTAAAATATAAGTTTCTTTTACAACTGCATGAATGATAAATCCGAAGTTTTTTTTTCAAACTTTCACAAAGAAACCGCACAACAATGTTACACTTATAAATACTATGAGACACTTAGCTATTAATACATGTTTTAAATTAAATATGTCGATATAATTCAATTCTTCCGGTTAATTAAAATAATTAATATTCGCGTTAATGTTAGACAAGCCGCATTTTGATAAGCACCTTATCGCTCAGCATTAGTTTTTGTTTTCATTAAACTATTGTCAACGGTTGATGTTTCGTACACACCCAATAGCCTAATTCACTGGTAATTGCAGCAGCAGAAAATATTACGCAATTAAAAATTTCACATTTCGATTAATTCTGTTGTAATTTTTAATAATTCACTTAATTCATGCTGAGCCGTGATGAGCCAAATGTTTCTGATTATCATCATAGCAGTTGTTGCTCTTACAAATAAATAGTAAAAACAGATTTCAATAATTAAATAATCTTGAAGATTATAAAAACTTAGAAACAATGTAAACAAAAATTGTCAGGCTACTAACTCTTTCTTAGCGTTCTTCTGCATTTCGTGAAGCATCTGTGATGATTCAAATAAGCGATAATGAGTTTTGATATTTGTCCCTGTATCCGACCTGGACAGAATAAAAATTCCAGGCGCAAAAGCCTGCCATTAAAATTTATCATTTATTTTATTAACTCTTTTTAATTTTAACATTTTGTTATTTAGTTGAAAATTCGGTGAAAGACTTGATATGCTGAATAATTGTAGGACTTTTTAGAATAAGCAATTATTATTGACATGCCATTTAATTTATGAATCGAATAAGCACAAATTCGAAATGTCTTTTTCATAAAATTTAAAAAAATCTAAGAAAATGACGAAGCATTTTCGCCTCAGTCTGAAATTCATCCAGCATATTTGATGCGAGTACAAACTAATGTTAATTGTATGGCTTTCTAAATTATGCAACTATTTTAAGCGTGAAATAAAATAAATTTTTTTTATCTTTAGAGATTCGTACCTTGACATTTATTTGTGGCCTCGTCAAGAAATAAGGATCAGCTTTAATGTTAAGTACATCTAATTTTAACTGATGATGCAGTGCTTATGAAGCTGTACAAAAATGGGAAAATATCATCAAATAATCATGGTAGCAATAATAATAATAATAATAATAATAACAACAGTAGATCACAAATTGTTAATAAGACCAAATGCGATTTCACAAACTCACATAAGTCGAGTGTGTTACTGCAAATAACCAACGTCTCATAAATTAAATTCCGCATAAAATTGGTTGCGCATAAAGAAGATTGTTTTATGTATTTAATAAGCATTCAGACATTATTTTAGCTTGATTTGCTTAATTAAGCTTAATTAATCATATTACATGACAAACACAAATTGTGACACAGTGTTAAATATGGGCGAATAGCATATTATCAATAAAAATTACTATCGGACCCCGTTTATAAATACCCTCAAGAAAATTGGCGCATGAATTTTTGGGATTGTAATTAAGTCCTAGATATAAAATAGACAAAAATGGATACGATCAGCCATGAAACAAAAGATTGCCTCATTTGAAAGATTCAGTCTGGCTCTTGGTTATTATATGCACAATTATTATTATTATTGAAACATAAATATTTATAATTAATTATTAATATATTAATAATTATTATGTAAACCTGATTATCTTTGGAATTGGGTTAGGGTTAGAGTTAGGGATTAGAATTATAAATAATACGAGCAGGAATCAGGAAATTAAATGTAAGTGCTGACCAAATCACGAGCAAAAGACAACTCACTGGGACAACCTTTGTTACCGTCAGTATCCCTGACCCCAGGGCAACCGCAAGGGGCAATTTATTTAAGCCGGCAAATTTTGGGGTTCGCCCAGGTTTAAACCTTTTTTCGCTTTTCCATAACCAAATTGACAGAACATAGGGGCCCTTGGCCGCTGTTCTTAGGGGTCCAAAATTTCTTTCGGCGGTTCTGCCTACCCCTTACTCTAACCCTGGAAACCCGTGGAGAACTGACGGCCTTTGCCCGTGACTTCTCCAGTTGCCGTTAAATATTCGTTGATGGAATTCAGGCAGGTATTTTTATGTACAGATTTGATTGTTACATGCTTCCCGGCTTATTTAACAAGCTTTTTATAAAACAATCAACATCACATCGATATGTACTCCGATCCGCCCAAAATATAAACCGTCCTTTGCCAAAATCAACATACAACTTCACTCCATTACATGCTTAGGTCCAACAATATTTTCGCAGATTCCAACTACAATACTCCAGCAACCCAAATTATCTTCGTTTAAACGCATGTTTAAAGCATTTATTGTCGAGTCGCCATCATTTCAATAATGTCATTAATTATTACCCGTCTAATTTTTATTATCCATGGACTAATGTCAACCTTTAAATATGGTCTGGGCAGTCCCGATATCGGGAGGCTCACTTAGGACTGACCCTTGAGCCGATGGCATTTTACTTTTCTGTTGATATTTAATGTGCATAATTACTTGTTCGGCTCAATAAAAAAAAATGAAAGTGGGATCAAGAACGATAAAACCTTCTTTAAAACCATTTTTGTCGTCCAAGAGTTAAAATCATTCGCATAATTATTTATAATTATCGACATTAAGATTAATTAATATTATTTGTAACAATGTAATTAATCAACTGAATATGTAATTACATAATGACAATAATAAGCGAGGTGCAGATTAGCTACAGCTCATGTTACTGTTATTATTATTATTATTACTATTATTATTATTATTATTATTATTATTATTATTATTATTATTACTGTTATTATTATTATTACTATTATTATTATTATTATTATTATTATTAATGCTATATTTAAAACNTATTATTATTATTATTATTATTATTATTATTATTATTATTATTATTATTATTATTATTACTGTTATTATTATTATTACTATTATTATTATTATTATTATTATTATTAATGCATATATTTAAAACATTAAAATGACTATGAAAACAAACAAGCAGAGGGATTTAGATTTTCATCAATAAGTGCATTACATTCGGACAAATTATTAAAAATAACTTTGAGAAAAAAATATTAAGCGACGTTTTATTTTAAATTCTACATTTTTTTTCAATTTTATTAAAATATTTATTATGATTTTTTTTTATTTAATTTTATTTATTTATTAAATTAATAGCGATTAATTAATTAACTTTTTTTTTTAATTAATTTTTGTTCATATTCAGAATCTTTTCGTCGTTCCTCGACTCGCTGGTCCATACCGAGTTATTGCATAATACAACACTGCGATAAAGGTGTGCTTGGCAAGGACATCATAAATATCCAGTTGAACTTTGACTAATTAATCAATTTCGTCAATTTACATAAAAAGCCAAAAAGCCACACCATCTTGAAAATGTCTCAAATGGAGAAGGTTTTCCAGTCGCCAGAACCCGGCAGTCAAGTTCCACGTTCAATGTCCGATTTACTCGAGAAAGTGAAGCGAGAATACCAGATACCGATTGCCTTTGCCAAACCCAGGCCAGTAATGCCCGACAAAGAACTTGAAATCTACTTGGATGGAAGTGAAATGGCCACGCCAGTAGGAGAGTATTGCAGAAGAACAAAAGTATTGTCCAAGGTCCGTAACGTATTTGGAAGATGGGTGAAAGAAATAAGTATGAAGAAGAATGCACCAGCGAGCGGACATATATGCACTTTCGGATCTTATCATTTGGGACTGATTAACAAGGAATCCGACATCGACGTCCTTTGTCTGGTTCCGCAACACATCGAAAGATCAGAATTTTTCACGTCCTTTTTCGAAACGCTGAAAACTCTGGAAGGAGTGGAAAGGGCAAAGTCTATTTCGGAAGCTTTTGTTCCTCTCATCAAGTTAACTTGCGACGGAATCGACATGGACTTGGTATTCGCTCGCCTTAAAATACGCGAACTTCCAGAAAATCTGAATCTCAGAGACGAACGAATTCTCTACAATCTCGACCCGGTTTGCATTAGAAGTCTTAACGGCTGCCGAGTTAATGGGGAAGTCTTAAGCCAAGTGCCACGCTATGAAACCTTCAGGGAAACCTTGAGAGCCATCAAGTTATGGGCAAAAAGAAGAGGCATCTACTCAAACATTCACGGCTTTCTGGGCGGCATTTCATGGGCGATCCTGGTCGCCAAAACGTGTCAGATATATCCCGATGCCTCACCGAGCGTTTTGGTATACAAGTTCTTTTCCATGATATCTAATTGGACCTGGCCAGGAGCTATGATGCTCAAGAAGCTTAGTGCATCAAATAGGCAATGTGGAATCCCGTCATGGGATCCGAGATTGAACGTCAGGGACCGCTACCATTTGATGCCCATCATAACTCCATGCTTTCCCCATCAGAATACCGCCTACAATGTTTCCAAGTATACTTTGGAAATCATGAAACAGGAACTATCAAGAGGTTTTAAAATCGTAGAAGACGTAATGAATGGCACAAGCAAATGGGATGCACTCTTTACTCCCAACGACGTCTCCAAAACCTACGAACACTACATGGTGATCACTGCAAGATCATCGAGCCCAGACGATCACTTCGAATGGACTGGATTCGTGGAATCAAAACTGAGGCTTCTCAGCCTGCAACTAGAGAACAACATGAACTTAAAATTAGTCCACGCCAATCCTAAATCCATCCCAGTCGATGGATCGAAGGTCGCTACTCAGTGGTTATTTGGTCTCCTCTTCGAGAAGTCTGATAATGATCGGAAGATTAACTTCGAATTGACTGACGATTTTCAAATGTTTGCCGACAAAGTATACAAATGGTCTGAATCGTGGCGCAAAGAAGGAATGAAAGTTGAAATTAACTTCCTAAAAAACGAAACACTCAACCATTTTTTTAAAAACCCGGCACCTACTTCCTATTCCCAAGTTTTAAAAGAGAATATCAGGAAGCAGGAGGGTTCGAAATATAGCAAACCCACTGAGAAAACAGTCAAATTATGTGACTCTTCAGAAAATTCCTCAAAGGCACATCTTCGAAGTCCAGGCAATCAAGTTGCACAGATTAAATCGGTGGTTTCTACTTGTGAAAACAGAATTAGGTCTTCTAATGTCGAAGCTGGAATCCAGCGATGTCATCAGAAAAATCCAGGCCAATCCCAAATTAATCAAGGTTCCAGAGTTGGCCCATCACCGGGCCGTCAGACTTGTGCAAAGAGATGTCAAATTAATCAGAAGAATGGGGACCCTCAAGGGCCTGCAGCTAAATTCTACAAAACTTCTCAAAGCAACTCGAAGCACTGAAGTCGCGTCCTGATCAGAAGCATTCCACGAAATTTAAAGACCTTAAGAAAAAGTATTGAAGCCAGCAATCACTGAAGATTATTTTAAATATTAGCATTTAATTATTTATTTACAGAACTTTTAACTTTATTTTGTTTTAAATCTTGATTAAATGTGAAATGAATTGATAAAAGCGGTCTTTATGTTTAGAATGTTCTTTGAAATTTTTTGTGATAATATTAGTAGTATGCGGAAATTAATATTAGATTGCGGAAGAAGTGGCAAAGCATATAAACTTTACGTTGGCTGTAATACTGAGACATTTCGTTCTTTTTCATAGTTTGTTCTTTAAAATGCGTTAAACATCCTTACTCTAAATTCAGACATAACTAAAATTTGAGCAAATAACCATACGTTCTTTTATCCTTTCCGCAGATAGGCCATAGATCCTCGCTATTAAATGTATTTCTTGAATTTTGGTGTAATGGCTAATTAGCTTAAAATTTATCTGTAATGGTTTAGGAAGACTAAAGTCTGAGTGATAAACCACTACAATTTTAAGATAATGGCTGATTTTTCACGATAATCATATTAATAAATTCATTTAACGCGTCCATTTTTCTTAAGTCAGTTCGTTTATGTGAAATAAAATTGTTTTAAGTAATAAATTTATAAATTATATTCGATAAATTTCTTTTGTGATATACTAATGGTCACGTTTACTGATGCTACTGAGAGGAAACATCCTCATCTCCTTTAATATGGCTACACACATCCCAGACTCTACTCGAGGCCTCCGGGCGTGCATGAATTGCAGGCTCGTAAAGACGGACCATCAATTCATAGAAAGTGGATGCGAAAATTGTGAAAAATATCTCAACCTGAAGAACAGGCGTGAGAGTCTCAAAGACTACACCAGTGACAAATTCAGCGGTTTGGTGGCCGTGATCAAGCCTTCGGAAAGCTGGGTAAGGAAGTGGAAGAAAATGGAAGAAGATTGCGTGCCTGGCGTCTACGCACTAAACGTTGTTGGGATACCCACACGTGCTGTCGAAAACAAATTGTCCGGGAGACATTGATTTCTGTGTAACACAAAAATACATATGTTAAGCTATTGTCTTCTTTAAGTTGCGATTAAAAAAATGTTCTCAAAAATAAAGTTGATCTTAGTGCTCAATTAAAATGAAAAAAAATTGGTTATAATGTCACTAATTAAATGTAATAAATTAAATCTAGATAATATTTTTAAATAGCTGCTTATTAAATTATAAGTTGTTTAAAATGAAATGCTCAGTATTATGCGCTGTTGCTTTTGTTTATTTTCGGAGTCTCCGTTTTAAATTTTATAAAAATGTCTATCGAAACTATACCGAAAGAACTGAGACAACTCAGAGCCTGTTTGCTATGCTCTCTTGTTAAGGTTTTTTTTGATTTCAAGAAGGAGGGGGAAATTTTATTAACGTCCGTTTATTGCAGGAATGTGATGATAGTGAATGGATGTTTTTTTATTTCATTATTCTGTATGAGCACTTACACACAAGATTTAAAAAAATCTTAAAACAGAGTTCATATGTAACTTGGCTGTTGTCGCAAAAATATGTATGAATTTAGAAGACACCTTGTAATTACAAATAGGAGGATATAACTTGATGAAATAATAATGTTGAGATTCATTTGTAACAGACGATTGACCAGTTCGAATATGATGGTTGTGAAAATTGTGAAAAATATCTCCATATGAAAAACAACAGGGATGCAGTCTATGATTACACTAGCTCCAGTTTGATGGTCTCATCGCAATGGCCAGTCCAGAGGATAGTTGGGTTGCAAAATGGCAGAGAATAGGTATTTGTAAATGCCATGCTTTATACATTGAATTGGTTACAAGCAATTAATTCTTTCAATGTTAAGCAATTTTATTTGACTTTGTTCAAATTAAAATAAATCTTTAATGTCATCAGTGTTAATGGATTTTAAAGATATTTCTTTACACTCTGTTATTTTAAATTTTCATATTTTAAGGTTGGATTATTTTACACATTGTAGATCGTTTCGTTACCGGGGTCTACGCAGTTTCCGTGACGGGAAGGCTACCCAGTGGAGTTGTAAATGAACTAAAGAGCAAGGGGGTCATGTACAAATCGAGAGACACCAGCATGAGTTTAATCAAATAAATGATGCATCTTTATGTGCTCTGAATATTTTGCCGTTGTTTCATCTCAAGTTCAGATATTTTACTCATGAGGATGGCCTGTGGCTGGATATTGAAATATCATTTTATTTGAAAATTGGTCGTGTCTGATGTGCATTATTTGGGGTTTTGCTATTTAGACGTACTTATTTATTGTAATTAAAATCTAACTGTTAGTAATTAATTTTCTCACTGGTGGTTAGGAGTCCGACACTCGAGGTCCAGTTTTCTGGCATCTTTGTAAATCTTCCAAACAATTTGCTGTTTTTATCAATGGTGTTGGTAGCACAATACAAATAATTAAAAATTTCTGCATTTTTTGATATGTGGATCACTTGAGACCGAATGCCATTTCCAAGTTTGGACTCATGGGTTTTGAGTAAGAAGCTGACACCAAAAACAAAACCATTTCAGCACGAAAGTCTCAAAACCATGGATCGAATCTGCTGGCTGAGAAAACTAAAAAGTGGTGGAGCTACTCTGCATAAGAAATTCTGTTACAAGTTTATTGTAAAAACAAAGGTTTTGTTGTGTAGTCTCTTTCATTTCCATGTGTAATGGCCATCAATTAAAACATTCATTAACTAGAGGTTTATGTATGTATTATAATTGCTTTATTTTATATTGTATTTTTGTTTCTTTTTTATGTTACCACGGTTAGCTTCATCATTTGGCCTCTTTGGCCCCTTACCCCCATTGTGCATTTTCATTGACCTCTCAATCAGAAAGTTAATATTAGTTGAATGTGTCAAAGGAAAATTCAACTCATGCTCTTCTTGAGAGGAAGTGCACGGGCTTCTTGGACTGAAATTGACTTGAAGATTTGACATTTCACCAGTCTTTTGCAGACCCAAGGAATATTCATTCTCAAAAGGATCTCTCGAGTAATGGGAGCGGTTTGTTTGCAGGTGAGAATGAAGGTGCTTCCCTGATTGTTCGTCGACGTTGCGAAACTTTTTGGGATCGCTAAAACCAACGTCATCCTTGTCAATCGTCTGCAAATGTCTTGACGCGAAACCAAAGTAAGTACTATCTTTGTCTGTATCATCATGCGATTCGTCGATGACAAGTTCGTCTGAACTTGACTCATACGAAGATTCTGAGGGACTTGTATCGGAGATAAACTTGTTGGAAGCTGCTTGTGGCTCGTCTTCGTCATCAGATTTCGAATCGTGAAAAGAGCTGCTGCTTTTTGAAGAATAAAGACTCAAAACATTGCTAGTGCGACCATCTTGACTTTGAATCTCTTCCAAATTGTCTTTTACATATCCTTTACTACTGCCGATATCCGGTTTATCCCTACCTTCTAAATTACCCTCTTCAGAATTTGATCTGGGACTTGTTTGGTTCGCTATTTTATTACAAGAAGCTGCTTTGGGAGATTGGATTGGTGAGCCGACGCTCGGATTACAATTCTCCGACTGGCAATTATTGTGTAATTTACCGAAAGCAATTTTTTCGAAAATGGAAGTCTCTTGTGAATCCTGGTGAGAACTCGTGTTAGTTTCTTTCTTCTGCTCAACTGGCGATTTAGTTTTTCTTCCAAGAAGCATTTCGTGAAACACTTGAAATGAACTGCCAAAGCTTTCAGGGGAAGTGGAAACATTCTCACTCGAACAACCTGAATCCGTGCAGGTGTTGCCGAAAGAGCCGATAGAGTTTTGGTCGAAAGCGTTTGTGTCTAATCCGGTAAGGTGGTTGGAGGTCGTGTCAGGCTCAACAATGTTGTCGTTGCTTTCATCCGAGATGAAGCTGTTGCGTGGAATAACTCCTTTTCCGTTATATCCATTTATTAATTCCTCTCCAGTGTTTGGTTGGGTTGTTCGCGAGTAGTTGATTGGTTCGAATATTTGCTTGTTTTTCATATTTAAACGGCATCTTTTTGGCTTTTTACGTTCGATTGAAAGAGCAATTTCTTGTGAAGGTTGGGGCTGGGTTGAATAGACTTCTTCACGAACATGTTTAACGTTGAAATGAGACTCTTTGTCCACTGAATGATCTGTGCCACTTGTTGCATTCGACAATCGAATGTCTTCCAGCTGATTATTCCTGGAAAGTTCGTTATCAATGAAACCACTCACTCCACTATAAATTTCTTGTCCGTTTTGTTTCACCCAATACGTCCTTAAAATTGATTCTGTGCAGGATAATTATAACTATGATATCTTTAAGGGCGAGTTCAATAATGCTTTCTTAAGCTTCCACATAAGAAAATAAAACTTTAAAAATTAAAACAAAAAGATGTACCCGCTCTGGATGGATGGTTGAAGTGGATGTGATTGAGAATCTCAAACCTGGTCATCGAACAAAAGTCACACTCCTCACATTTGAACATGTGACTCAACAAGTGCTCACGATATTTACTCTCGTCTGTGAAGGACTGCAAAACGTAAAAGGTTCAGGTCTGGATTTTGGAAATTTGTCGTCAAAACATACTCACTCAAATAAATAGTTAATTATTAAATAAAATAATTTTTTAATAACCTTATTAAGGTGTCCGTTTTAATTGTAATTATAAATCAACTGACCTGACAATCGCAATAGTTACACAAATATTCTTTCTCATCAATTCCTTTTATATCGCTGGACCGGTAAAACATTTCCATGGGAATTGTCAGCTGTTGAAATAAAATGAGTCTCGATTAGCATAATTAAGTATTAATGAAGCTATTACATACAATTTATAAATACTTTCCCCTCGTAACGATATCGAGCGGTTGGTTAAAGATCTATCGAGTAGATCCACATTTTTATATATCTTCTACATCATGATTACTTCACGGCCCTTATAACCTTATAACTTAGAATAATTTGCACGACTTTACCATTTTAATGTATCTCAGACATCTCTCTAACCATTGAAAGCAATCATCTCCAGTCGAATTACTTGTCAGCACCGATTCTAAAATTGTTCTCGACTCATTCAACTCATCACAATTTTCGTCAGGTTCGATGGCTATAACTCCGTCAACTATTTTTATGGAATGATTTCCCTGACATGCAAACGGAAAGTGAACCTTACTCGTCGGTTGTGTTGGCATCTCAGGCTGTTTGGCTGATTGGATGTCTGCATTCGTTGAATCTGCCTTTGGGCATCTCGCCGATCCTTGGGAACCAGATGAATCATTTTGTGAGCCTATTCGCAAATCAAATAGAATTTGTAAAAAATAATTAATATTTAATAAAATAATCAATTATCATCCTGTGTTCAATCGGACTTTTTGCAATAACAAATAATTAATAAATAACAATTTAAATTTTTAATTTAAATAATAATAATAATAATTAAGAAATAATGATTTGGTACAATTCAAATGGAGTTATTAGCTTATACTCGAAGCAATTATTTCCTTACACGAGGTGATGCTTGAAATTACATGCCTCGGAGGGGTAAGAAAATTAATGGATCCTTTCATATTCTTATTACGACATTTGTCTGCTGTAATTATTAATTATTAATTAAAATGAATTGACATTTTATTTCATTATTCAAATATCTTTAAATGTTTATTAGTATTTTGTAACGAATGACATTAACATGCAAGATAACCGATGTGATAAACCTATTTTTGTAGCGCCGGGTGCCCTCTTAGATTTAACTTGAAAATTACAAAACGATTGAGTCATCATAAATGTCAACTTGTTGATGATTGAAGTTAATTGCGAGTGATTGAAAAACGAGCAAATGAGGAAAGTAAAATGTTTATTCATATCTGGACAATAATGAATTTGAATCAATAAAAGAAACTAATAACATCTTTCAAATTTTATTACTAAAAAATATTATAATGGCGTAATACTTATTAAATTATATTATACAAAATATTCATATTCGGTAGTATAATTATATTGTTACATAACACTTGGGTGGTATTTTTATTGAAATAAACCCTTCTTTAATATAATTTATGAAATTTTAATAAAATTTTAAGAATTATTTTCTTAAAAAGACATTTTACAAAATGTGATTTAAATTATTGAATTTTGGTAATAGAATGTACGTTGCGCAATATGCAAATATTACAATATGTTACAAATAACTTGTAATTTTACAACCATCTCCAACCCTACAACACCTTAATAACATTAACCCCCAAATTAATCTTTCACCTCAGTTCACATAAATATACATAGCAATGATACAATTTTTCAAGCATTTCAGTTGTTTTATTTTAAATAATGTACTTTTATTACGTGGTATTCGAAATGTGATGTCTAATAATTCCGTCAGTGACTCATTTCATTGGTGTTAATCTAGAGTAAAATTTCTTGATGACTGATTTTAATTATAATCAACAACATCGTCCTCGATGACGTCATCATCATCACCATCGTCGTAGCCGTCGTCTTCATCAACTTGATGCTCTAAATATTTGAAAGAAATAACTTAAGCCAGAATTATTTTACCACATTTTCGTTGTCATAGCGGTGTTTTTTGGGGAAAATATTTTTGGGCAACATATGACTAAGAAACAAAAATAAGTTATTTATAGCACTGATTATGACGTCAGATGCTCATGATTCAAGGAGAAAGCAGCAGAATGACAGCCTCAAATGCGCCACATGAATTATCGGTATCATCATCCGTTTCAGTTTTAGTTGTTATTATTAATTGTTGTTGTTGTTTATTTCATTATTGTTGGTATTGAAATCAACATCATTACTTTATTAAACATTTCATCATTACTCCAGTTGTTATTGTTAAGACAAATATATGAACGGAGTCCTCGACTTTATTGACGTTTGGCCTTAGATTGGATCTCTTTAAATAAAGTACATTTCTTCCTTCTCTAATTGCCAGAAGAAGTTTCTCTTCTAGAGCTTCTTTACCACTGTAATCTGCACTAAATAAGTTATTCAAACAGGTAAAAGACATAGGCTAACTGTCAGGGTTTCCGTCTGGGGTAGACGTGATGCTCTACGTGATGCTGAGCTTTGCATTAAGAGCAGCCAAACCCCCAACATCAACCTTGCAGTTGCAACGAATTGCAGAAAATGTCTCTGGTCGTTAGCTGATAATTAATTTTCAATTATTCATTCTAAAATTAAACTTATATTGTTGTTAAAATAGTTTTTCTCAGGAAGTCACCAAACTTTAAACAAGCGATAATAACAATTTCCCAAACTATCATTTCCTCAACATTGAACGATGAACATGGCAAATCTAGCATTCAAATCAAAATGTGGCTAACTTTAAATTTCTATTAATTTGAAATTTGAAGTAAAAGCTGTCAGATAAAAATGATTTCGAAAATGTAGACAAGGAGAGAAGAGATTTGCAATGCTAATTTGTTTATGTAATGAATATTGTAATACGGTTTACTTCAAAATGTCACAAAAACAACTTTTCGGTACTGTTGACTGCCCTCCAAAATGGCAATCCTAAAGACGATCCACATTTGAATTCTTTTGAAAATTATTGATGTCTTTCTGATGATGACTTTTGGCTTCCTTTCTCTTTTCATTTATGAATTTTCTTTCCTCAACGCGGCTCGAGATGAGAAATGTTTTTTTTTTACAGGTTCACTTTTCGAGTACCTAAATTCTTTGATGAAGTGACTCTCAGTAAAGACTCTTTTGTGGGCATCGCTCGAATGTTTAATTGCCTCCCATTCATCAGAGAATCTTTTCGAGCACATTTTGCATTGCCAGTTGATCATCGTATAAATTCTTTTGAAGGGAACGCTAATCGGGTTGCTGCCCGAACTGGAGTAAAGTTGTCCAGAAGTCGGTTCATCTGGTAAAGAATCAACGTCGATAATTTCGATGACTTCCTTTTTTCGTTTTGGAAAAATTGCTGATTTTCCAACAGAGTTCCTTTTGATGTCGTCGAAATACAAAACTTGAGATTTCTTTTCGGTTTTAGCCGTGTTCCTTCCAATTTGTATTGTTTCTTGTGATGTTCTTTGACTCCCATTCGCTCGAGAATCTGACTCTTTGTTGCGAGTCTCATAGGGGATAAAGCGATGGCCGTGAGTGTTTTGTCTTTCTTGTGCACTCATGGTTTGACTGAAATTCTCTTCTCCTTTCGTCACGGGGAAGTATTGCTTCAATTTAGCTTCTGTTTTTCAAACAATGAGAAGTTAATGCTCCGAGTTTGAGATGTATACGCCAATTACCTAATTAAGAAGAACTTACCAGCGTCACAAGGGTGTTTGTCAGAATTGTGAGAAAATAAGGTGCATTTGTCTGCGGCAGAAAAATCACATTCCGTACAGGTGAACAAATGTCCCTTCAAATGCTTAACGTATTCGTCGTGGATGGTACACTGTTATTTAAATTACATTGAAAACAATTTAAGTTTTTTTATAAATTTAATTGAATAAATTTCAAATCCAACCGAATAGTCACAATAATTACACAAAAACTTCTGATTTGGATCTGAATCTTCTCCATTATGTTTGCATATTAATTCAAGCGGCATTTCCTGAAAGCGAGGGAATATTTGGATTCAGAATATCGCATGGATATGAACTGTTTCTTTCAATCAAAGAAAACGTCGACAACATTTAAAATTACGAAATTCGAAGATTACCAATAAATGCTAATAAAAGAACCTAAATATATTTAAATTCATGAGTGGACAACACAAAACACTGTCAAGCCTAAATCTACCAATTCGAACAAGCCTCTTCTCCCAACGCTTGTAGGATTGTGAGCGCCTTCGTTGACTGCTGCGTTTGAGGATGGAGACTCAAGAACCTCACTTCCATCCTCTTCCATTGGTTCAACGATTATTATCCCGTTTACGATCCTGATGGGAATGTGACTGAGTTTTGGATGACCATATGAAGATACGAGGTCGTTCGATGAAGAGAAATTTGCCTCCCCTTGGGTTGCTATGCCAGGGTGTCTGGCTGTGAAAACAGAATCCGAAGAATTTGATTTCGTCGTCTTCATCTGGTCTATCAAATGAAAAGTGACTAAAAACATCCATCAGATTTAACAAATTGCTGAGCAAATTCGTTCAAAAACAAGGCTATGGTTTATTTATTATTTAACGCCAAAATATTTTTATTATCAACCTCCAATTCGAGCAGATAAAAAAGGTGTTGCCTGTCACAACCAGACTTTTCAACTGGTTTTTTTTTAAAGAAGTTGGTTGCAATCCAAGCGTCTCACCTGATCGACTGCGGTTAACACGAGTACAGAAATATCTTCCAAACAACTTCCAATGGAAGTTAAAACGATTGCTATTTCGACGCTTGAGTAGCAAATTCTAATAAATAAATGAAATAATACGAAATGAACGGAGCCTTGACAACTATCGCTAAAGTAAGGTTTGACTTTTGCACTCCAAGATACAGGCACGCACCTTAATCCACATCAGCCCTTTCGTTAGTTCTTATTGCGTACAGCAAGCAGGAGAAACTTGTAGAAATTAATATTTCCTTTTATCTTAGAAACAAAATTATTTACCAATACATTTTCTCGTCATCTTCTGTTAAATATTTGGTCCCGTAGATACAAATGAAATGTTCTTAATTTTGCTTTCCTGCTAAAGTACAATAAACTTATATCTGCGAAATCATTGTCCATTATTATGATTTGAATATGCCTGATAATTAAAAAAAAAGAATCTAATTGTATCTACTATTACTCAACAAAAATTCTGAATATTTTGGCTGATAAAATTATATCGTAAATTTTGATCCGAATTTCACTTATCAGTGTAGTCTGTTGAACCTCACAAAACCACCCCAAAAATAAAATAAGTTCAAAAGTTACAAGGCCAACAAGCTGATTTAAAATAACACTTTACTTAGAAATGATAAACTTTAATTACCTTCAATTTCAAGCGGACCCCAAAAATCAAATACACCGAGGAAAACCATAGATCATGAATATATGTGGAGAAAAAAGCCTGAATATTTCGAATTTTCCCACAAAGGCACTCAAACGTATTTAAACAAAATAACTTTCTATAATGTCTTTTGTCACTTGAATAGCTGTTTTTTAATTTGGAAATTTATTTATTGAAAAGGTTAAGCACTTTTGTTTGACATATTCGTTAAATATATTTCCCAACCAATGTCATTATAATCCTGTAATAAAGACGGCTGCTACTAGAAAGACTTGCAAAGACGGGATTAAAATTAAATATAAACTTCGTTATACTGTAAATCGTTATATATGCCTTAAAAATAATTTATCTCAATAATACTTTTATTTTATAACGCTTTTTAGCAATTGAAATAAAAAAATAATTGGGAACCTTCAAGTATAAAGTTTATTTCACTTTCGATATAAATTCAATGAAGAAGGATATTTCGAAACTTTTACATCACGAAAAATTTTAAACCACGAGGCAAATGAATATTTTGAATTGTTTCTGTATTTGAGAAGATTCTCTTCCAGAAAATATCACTAGAAAACAATATTTTTGATTTGAAAAAATGACTTTATCAAAAAGTTTGAATCAAAATTACAGCAAATTCAAGCAGCTCTTTTAACAAAAAATATATATTAACATAAACAATTCAAAATGGCTAACTTTTAAATTGCAGTAGTTATTGTTTCATTTCTTTATATACTTTTTATTATAAATTACCAAAAATGTCCTTACATGGAATGACATCTTAAAAATTACATACGGTAATTTTATCATTCTGAGATTTCAACCACTGGATAAATAATCAGTAATAAACAGATTTCGTACAATTGTATTTTGCCGGATTGAGGCTTGGTCAGGATGTGCCACTGTACAGGGGCCTCCGCCATCCAAAAAAACCTTTTATGCTTGCCCGGGGTCGGGGGCAACAGGAATGGCGCAGAGCTTTATGGGCCTCTACCACCACACTGCAGCGAGGCCTCCACCTGAGTAAATCCAGCGCTGACAAAGTATTCAAAACATTCCGAATTCGAAAACAATTTTAATTATAAATGCAAACAGTTACTTTGTAAGTGACAGATAATAATATAATTTTTCTTGTTATAATATTCATACTTACATTGTAAAGTGCTGAGGTTATTGCAATAAACATTTTAATTAATTGTTTACTCCCATATAAACCAAAACCTTAACTGCTACAATAGTCACGAAGAATGATATGGTCAATAAAGCGATTTTTTGCATAAGACTGGATGTTTTCTTTTTAAAACTTCAATATTATCCCAATGTGATTAAGCAAAGTAAAAAAATGTAATAAATAAGAAGTTAATATCGGTTCTGCGCTCTGAGTCACAAACTTAAATATTTTTACCTGTCCATTTTATTAAGAGGTGTTCTACAAATAACGTAAATTTTTGTTTTCTATTTTAATTTGACTTATTACTTCTACTACGTTTAGTTCTACTATGTTATCGAGGCAAAACCCCAGATTTCGCATATTTATTTTGCTCAGCATTATTTGGGCGGTATTTTTACGACTTAATTATTTAATTTCCTTCATGGTAGCTGTTCGTACCATAAATCAATTGCTAGAAATCTTTAAAATCTTTCTCGGAAACAAATCTCTTGGTTAAATTTACGTCGTCGCCACCATCAAAATGGTAAAAGACAGGTTAAATGAATTCCGGGAGGCTGCCCACGTAAAAATTGTAAGATTGCGTCTTTTATATATAATATAAATCTCAAGTAAATATTAACCGCAAGTCTTTGTATATCAACTCATTGAAGGCTATAGAAGATGACGATTGTGATGTCCAAGTGTCAGTCAAGAGTCCGTTCAAACAAAAGGAAAAGCAGAAATCAGAGGGTCCACTGGATGTTTTCTTTAGTCAGGTTAAGCATCACCCAATGTTGCAACAACCCCTCCTGACAAATATTTAATCCAAATAAATCAACTTTTTGCACAATTCCAAATAATTGGTGCTAAAATAAAATTTGTTTGTCTCATCTAGATAAACATAAAAGAAAACATGAAATCCCTTGAGCTAAAAGTAATAGAGATCAAGAAGATGAGAGCAAGCATAATATCTTCGCCGCACGTGGATGAATGTTTGTGTTCTTGTGCAAAATGATTTTATGCAAGCTAATAAATTTTATTAATTATGTTTTTCAATTGATTTAATGTTACACATTTTGCTACACAACAATGCAAGTGTGAGATCAACATGAGCACTAGTTTGAGTACTAATCATTCCAACCAGCTTCAAGGAAAGCCTTGGATGAGAAGACAAGTGAAATACAAAATCTTTCAAAGGAGATTCATGAGCAGCTCAAGAGTAAGAGCAATTTTATTGTGTGTTCCATCATTTCATTTTTTCAAATTTTAAGCACCAGGGAGCCAAATGTGCCCTCATGCCCATTTGTAGAGGGTTTGAATTTAATCATAGGTGATTCAGGACCTCCAAAGCAGCTATTGCCAAAACAACCTACATACAAGTTTATCATCACTATAAAGTACCACTGAGTATACCTTACCTAGGATAACACCATTTTATTCTTGTAATTAACCTGTTGATTAAAATATTATCTAATCATTGATTAATAATTAATCTGGTAATCGACCTATCAATTAATTCATCAACTTCCACCAATCAGAGTTGGATGAGAAGATCAAGGAAGACGAGAAAGAGAATGAAGAGTCGAGGAAGAAAGGAGAAGGAGATGTTCACCAGGCCGACCTGAGGATGAAGAAGTTACAGGTGGAGCCTAACATTAATGATAATGATAATAATGATAAGTTATTATCGTTTTGACATAAAGTGCATAAATTATCTTAATCGTTCCACTTATGCTTATTCGTGACCTGTTTGTCACATGATTTCAAAGCACTCCTTCTTTGTGGAGAAGTTCAAAGAAAAGATGACCGAATACCATGAGAACCAGTTGCAGTACCAGGAACAGATGAAGAGCCTTTTCAAGAGGACCCTCAAGATAGGTTGGAAATGCGCTTTTAGTTCGTTTGCAATCGTTCGACGACGACGTGACGAGCGTCGTGAAGTCGTCGTCGAATGCCAGTTTGCCTTTTGGAGATGAGTTCGTTGATCGTAAACGTTGTTTTTGCTAGGATTTATTTCGGCCTGTCGAGTTCGTAACGAATTAAATGTGGTTCGATAGAATTACAAGCCGAAGGATAGATTTCAAGGCGACATGCTATTAATTTGTTTTCTTCTATTCAGAGGAACGGTCGGTCAAGTTGTAGCTTGATGCATGTTTGCTTTGCTTGATAATAATATTGTATTAGTGATAATATCAACAATAACAAATATGTTGGTTTATTAGCTTTTTTTATTATTGTTTTTTTGATTATCTCCAATGCGAAAAGTCTCTTTTGAAATGAAATTAATATTAAATAATAATAGAAATCTAATAATAGAAAAGATTAAAACATGACACGATCTCTGGAAATAATAATAATAAGTGAATTTGCGTAGCGCCGTAAATCATGGCAGTGCAAGCTGGGTCGCGAACACGACACGTAACGACCGTCACTTTTGTCGTCGCTCGCAGGAACGCAAACCCTCCGAGACAACTTGCACCCCGATAATAACGATGAAGTTACTTTGCAGTCAACAAGGACATGAAGGATGAGGAAATTGAAAAGGTTCTCGAAGGTGAAGGAGACAACCAGTTGTTTGCAGTGCTGGTGAGTTGTGCTTCTTGAGCTCTGATACTGTTGCTTAGAACTGAGTAATGCAAGAAGGTGTTATAATAACAACAACATGTGGCAGCCAACAGGAAAGAAACAACACTGTGATGCTTCATAAATTGGAGTTGCTGATGTTGGTTTGTTGATGGCACAGGTCTTGAATGGGTTGTTTGTTAATCAATTTCTGGTGACAACTTTATGTGACTTAAATCAAACTAATGTTTGTCGTGGAAACGTCAGAGAATTGAGATTATCACCAGCTCATTCGAGCTACGTAGGAATTAATCAAGGACTTCTTAATTTATATAATTTATTCGAACGAGTAAATTATGAATATTCTCTTATAATTTAAAGTGGTTGTAATCTGTTGGCATCCTAGACTGTTTGCAATGACAACTTGTTATCACAAACATCCCAGAGATGAAGTTAATGATGTTTGTCTTTGTCTCCACATCAAGAGCAATCTAGGTCTTTGTTCATTAAATGTGAAATTTGCTTGTTATGATTGAGTAAGAAAAATAACAAAAATAATGAGTAACATGTGGGAGTAATTTTTAAAAATAACTAGTAACGCGTGGGAGTAATTTTTTCGTCAATCGAATTCGGCGCATTCGTTCGATCCCGACCTTTGTGATTGTTTTAAAAATAATAAATGATAAAATAATCGTTGCATGGAAGCAATTGGCCCAAGTGGAGAAGGCAAAACTGGATCTCAGGGAATTGGAGGAAAGACATCAGGACCTCCTGAAACTCGAAAAGAGCATCCAACAAGTCAGGGACCTCTTCGTCGACATCGCCATCCTCGTCACGGAACAGGTTCGACTGTCGAGCGAGCGACGAAAATAACCTTTTTCCTGTCGCTCGGTTTGAGTTTCGAGTTGTTTGAGTGCAACCTTGCGACCGGTCGGTGTTGGTGGTCGGTTCTGGTCGGAAGAATCACCGATAACAACTCACTCTTTGTCAGTAACTAAATCTGGAAATGATTCAAAATTGTAATAGTTGCTCCTGATGTGTGATTTATTCTATTTATTCTGACCCTGCTTACCAAACTATTGTCAGAATGTAAATACAGAATATTTCTTTTATTATCGATCACTGATTATGAAGCTGAGAGCTCGAGGCTTCAAGTTTTGAATTGTTGCAAAGTTTTAGGGTTAAAGGTGATTGAGGAAGCTTAATTTAGCACTTAATAACTTAGTTAACACTTAACAAGTTCGCACTTGATTTACTGTCGAGCCCCATATTCTTCCTAGTTACTGCTACAGTGATGTTTGAGGAAATACTAAGCAAAAATAATTTACTATATTATTACAATAGTATTATTATTATTATTATTATTATTATATACTAGTGAGAAGTCATTCATTTATTCTTATTAACAGGGAGAGAAGTTAGACAGGATAGACAAGAACCTGCTCGAAGCAAAGGACTACGTGGAGTCTGCCCGCAAGCAGACTGAAAAAGCCGTGAGCAGTCAAAAAAGATTCCGGAAGGTTCCTAATTGTTTTAGGATATGCTGAATTTAATTTTAAAATATTTTAAATACAAATTAATTATTTTTGTAATTATATTTCATTAGAAATAATTATCTATTAATTAATGTTATATTTGTATTTATTAAAAATTATAATTATTGCGTTGTGAATTTGCAGAGGAAGTGTTGCCTCATTGGATGCATAGCAATAGCCATCTCCTTTCTGGTCATTGCCATAGCCCTCTCGATCGTTTTCAGGTGACGTGCAAGACGACAACGGGCCATAAACTCTCCCCAACCCTATGGAAATGTCGAACTTCACCACCCTCTATTAGTCGTCATATTCCTAAAAGTGGGGCTCGCATCTCGCTCGACAGCTTCGCATTCAATTCCTGTTCATGTGGCCGAGGAGTGTAATGAAATAATATCTTGTAGGACATTAAATATGCTTTCCAACAATAATGATACTTTCTATTGCATTTCAACTTTCATATTTTTGTACCTGTTTTCTAAAGTGATTCTTTAAAGAAAGTTGATTTTTTGTTGTTCAGTTCGTTTCGTAGTAAGTGACGTGCCTACTCAGATCGCAGTAACACTCTGCCAGCCTCGAAAAGACACCCTGGCAAAGATACCAACACATCGAACGTGGATTGCATGCATTGCTTTAAACTTTTATCATGTGTGCCTTTAACAGTGTTTTTGCTTGCTTTGCTATCATCGCCGTTGTTACTATTTTGAGATTGAAATAGATTTTTGTCTGTGTGTATTTATTATGCATATATTTCAGATTGGGAAATTGAGTCATTATTTGAAATATCGATTTGCACAGTAGTCCCTTTTATCTGTGCCAAATGAAAAACACGGAAACTTTAATTTTTAATACTTCCATTGAAAATGAAACTTTAAATTGCTGTTATAACCCTGGATCAAAGGACGAGCACACGACAACTGTAAACATCGCGACGAGACCAGGACTCGAGAAAAGTTCAAAATTATGAGGCCAGGGGCCAACAATGGATGGGAACCATGGTGACATGCTTTTCAAATTCGTTTCGTTTTACTGGACCCGACTTGGGGTCGCGAGATCGAACATATTGTCGGTGGCTGGATGAGTTGATTGGTTGAATGGTTGCTCGATGCTGATTGAATGATTTAACTGAATGGTAAATGAAAGCGGTCGAATGGTTGATTGATGCCGGTTGGCCGAGCAGACGATACAAGGGATGAACATTCTTCCTAATCTGTTGATGACCGAGACAAAACAGCGGCTTCTTCGGATAAATACGTACAGACGAATTGAGGTATCTGCACACAGACGAGTCCCTGATGATAATTTTTATTTTATATAAAAATAGAATAAATACACGAATTCAACCATTCTTCCTACTTTTCTGTTCAATGCCGTTGACTGACGCAAGAAATAACACGCAATATGGCGAGTAATGCCAAACAATTATTCAAAAAATAATTTAAGTGGCGAAACGAAGAGACGATGACGACGATGATGATGATGATGATAATTAGTTTAAAAGGGGAAACAGTCGAAACGAACGAACGAAAAGAAAAATAAGACCACGAATGGAGGCAGCAGCGTTAGTTCTTAAAATGTGAAACGTCGCCATGGATTTACCCTTGGACCCGAGAGAGGAGGGTTCGAGTCCCAGGGCGATCCAATCAGAGACGTTCCTGATCTGTTGATTTTACGAAAGGTAAATACTTGGATCGAAATCTATACTAAACTTTGTTTAAAAGTCTGTAAACGAAAATTTTGTTGGAAAGATCTTGGCACCAAGAAATTCGTCTTGGAAAGAAAGTTAGCGAAATTGACTAATTTAATCGATTGATTGATTGATTGAGCATCAGGATGATTCCTCTTTGATCGACCTGGAATAAAAACCTGGTTACAATTCTCTTCTTCTTTTACTTCTTCTTCTTCTTCTTATTCTTCTTCTACAGCTCTTTACACGACAGATTATTCGATAAAAGGTTGCAGTCTCTACAAATGTCTGTAATGGCTGGTTGGCATGAAAAAGATCAGCTCTCTGGAAAAATAGACTTTCAGAGCACCATTAAATGTTCATTTACACTTGAATGATAAATAATGCAGGTACTCGGTGCACCAGTTATGATATCCAGGAACGTGAAATAAAATGTCAATATCACAGGAAATTATGGCTCGTTGAAACCAAAAAATTAAAAGTTGAAAAGTAACAAAATAAAAAAAACGGACTGCTAGAAAAATAAACTCTTGTTGACGGAGCCAAAGTCGTGAAAAAACAAACATTGAAATTGAAAGTGAAAGTAAAAAAGACTCCTGACAAAAGAAAAACGATGAAATATCACACGTGTCTCGCGATAGTCGTGCCACGCACACAAAGTCGACGAAGAAATAAAAGCAAAACTCGTATAAAAATAATCTGAATTTATCACTTGCTACAACTCAGCTGTTCGCTGGGTCATCGATTGACCCTTCAGAAGAGGAGAGATATTAAGTAGAGCGAGCAGAGAGAGAGAGAGAGAGAGGAGAGAGAGAGAGAGAGAGAGAGAGAGAGAGAGAGAGTAGTAGTAGTAGTAGTAGTAGTAGTAGTAGTTAGGAGGAGGAAACAGGCTGGCAGGTGAGATGGAGTTCAACGCTGGTGGAGTAAGGAAAGATGGAAATGCAGTTCCAGGAAAAGGTCTGGTGACTAGAATTTCCTATCAGAGGCATTTTAAGTTTAAAGGGCAATAAAAATGAAATTGTTATTTTGTTAATAATTACGTTGGAATAATCGAATAAGAGGCAAAATGTTGAACAATTGATGGTGAAAATAAAACAACCTCGACTAGGAGTCTAAAATTCCGACAAAAAACCTCTGAAAGATAAAAAAAAGATAATACGGGAATTTTTACTTTCGATTATGCAGGTATTCACAATCTTAAATGCTTCCAGAAACAAAACCAGAATGGAAAAACCGAAAAGGAAATAGAGGAAGGAAGGAAGGAAGATTGATTGAATGAATGAACGGTAGCAATTGGAAGGATGGATGGATGGATGATTGAATGGATGGATGGACGGATGGATCGGTGGATGGATTGATGTATAGATGGATGGTTAGATGGATGGATAGATAGACTGGCGGTAAATGGAAAGGAAGAAATAGAGAAAAGCAGAGAGGTAAAGGTGAAGGTGAGAGCCGTGGGTGCTCAGCGAATTGGACACGCCTCCCTGAAGTGATGCTCATCTAGATTCAATGGAATTCTTGCAACAGACATCACTTCGTACAAGTGCGTCTAAAAAAGTCGAAGTCGAAGTTAAGAAACAGTACAATTCTATGAAAGTATAAAGGGCAGCATGTACAATGGTCAGCTGTAAAAGACAAGCTATAAAAATACTTCGTTTCTCAAGCGCTCGTAGAAAAATATCACTCGCTACGCGAAATATTTTTTTTTCTTTTTTTTGGTTTCTTTTTTCTGTTGTTGCTTTTTCTCCCTTTCTAAGTTTATATTTTTCTTCGTCGAACAAACAAATGAGAAAATAAATAAAGTAAATTCGTTAACCGTGATCATCATCATCATCCTTCCAAGGAGCTCGCTTAGAATACACGGAAGAAATGACTCAAAATCTATTTAACCTGTAATCTGTAACTCGTTGCTAAAGGCAAAAAAGCTCACTGCGTTACGTAAGGGATCCGATCTACTTTACAACTGATCCCCTCCACTTTCTATCTTCTTTTTCTTCTTCTTCTTCAAATAGTCACGTGCATGTGTGACGTACGAGTCACGTGTGCGTACGTCATGACGCGTGTCCAATCAATTCTCTCCAATCCTCGACACGCGTCTCTAAATGAGCGGCTTTCAAATGTAAACAAGTTTGCTTGAGTCCAACTCTTCGATGAGGTCTCCTCCCACACAGTCCTGCGTTAATTAAATTTTAATTAAAGAATTCATTCAATTGTCAACGCTTTGTTAATAAACTCAAGGGTAATAATCAGTCATTCATTCATCCGTCCATACATTCATTCATTCAAAGGTCACCTTGGTGCTGTGCTATTACTACTGCTACTGCTACTGCTACTACTACTAATACTAATGATGATGATAATAATAAAAATACTACAACTAATAATAATTATTAATAATATTCATAATAATATGATAAATTATTAGTATAAAATTTTAGTTATACAAACACTGAGGCCGGACATGAGGACGTCAGAATCAACTGACATGTTGACGTCACTAAGGTTGTTGATTTGACCGAAACACGATTCCACACCCGATTGACCTCCTCCATCTGGAAAGATAAAATGCAATAATAGAGTCCAACATCATCGTCGTCGTCGTCATCGTCGTCATCATCGTCGTCGTCATCGTCGTCGTCGTCGTCGTCGTCATCATCATCGTCGTCGTCATAAACTTTGTGCCAGTCATGGCTGACGTCTGGAATGGCTCTTCTCATTGTCAATAATAATAATAATAATATTGTTCATAATAATAATATTGTTCATAATAATAATATTAAAATAATAATAATTAAATATTGTTAATAATAATAATTATTATAATAATAATAATTATTATAATAATTAATAATAATAATTAAATATTATTATTATTATAATAATAGTAATAAGGATAACAACAAGCGCAAACCAGCACACGCTCACGGACATTCAGACACCAAGTCATTAATTATTTTGTGAATAATTAACTGCGTCACGTGATGTCAACTTACGACTCCCTCGAAAACATCACTGGAAGCAG
>MPNW01000193.1:237800-254914 GCA_011800805.1 Hirudo medicinalis | reverse complement strand
AATTGAGAATGATGATGATGATGATGATGATGATGATGATGATGATGATGATGATGATGATGATGATGATGATGATGATGATGATGATGATGATGATGATGATGATGATGATGACGATGATGAGGATGACGATGATGACTACGACGATTATGATGACGACCACGACGATGATGAGACAGACCTCTTTACACATCAAAGGATGCCATTTATTTCAGTATTTGGTTCCTCATCGTATCGCCTTTTGGATTGCAATATAATTAGGCTGATTAGTTGTTGATTGAAACTAATTCAATGCACTCTAAAAACTCATCATCATCATCATCATCATCATTATCATCATCATCATCACAAACAGATTTATTACAAACATTTCATACAGATTGGTCGTCGAAGAAAGTTTGTTGGCAGGCACCGTGTATGGCATCGCCAGCCAGTCGATGTAAATATTCACAACTTTAATTTCACATTCATTATTTCGAAAACATTAACTTAAGCCCGTTGCATGTCAATGTAATCATCAGATCATTCACACATGCTAAACAAATCCAGCTATCCTCCAACGCATCACTAAGCCTTAGCAACACACATGGTTCTTATACGAATATAAGTTCCATTGGTTTTACACTACGTTTTTTTTTTGCTCTGACGGACTTGATTGTTGAGACTGATTGTACGGAAGATGTGGATGTGGATACAAAAAAATATAGAAGAGGGTAGACCAACCTCTGCCCCAAGAGACCTTGATCATGGAAAGTAATTTACCGAAAGATGAACTCTGGGAAAGGTCATGTCAGCGATATGCAAGGATACCCATTGCCAGCATTAGCTCCACCTTAACGCTGCTTTACTTTATTAGCGCTACCATCTTGACGCCATCGTCGTCGTCGTCGTCATCATCGTCATCGATGTCGTCATCATCATCATCATCATCATCATCGCCGTTGTCATCGTCCAGAAGTCAAATTGTTCTTTCCCTTACCTTATAACGTTTTACTCTCCGAACTGTTTTTATTAGCTATCACCATCGTCTTTAGCTAGTAACATCATCATCGTCGTCGTCTTGTCGACATCATCATCACCACCACTATCACCATCATCATCACCATCAGGGCCACCATCATAAGTCAAAACTGAGAGCGGAATGTTGACAAGAACAACAAGCATCCAATGGAAGCAGGAGTGCTGAACAATGAACTCCTCAGTCGTGGAATGAAAACACAGGAGCCTGCTGGTCGTAGTGCTCCACACGATAATGATCTTTACCGCCAGGTGACATGGTAACGATGATTACCACCTGGTGGCGTAATAATGAACTTTACCATCAACAAATCACCTTGATGACACGGTAGCATTTACGCACCTCGAGAATGGGACAAGCAGGGCAACACGGGCTCATCCCCGAACAACTAGAGTGGGTGGACGACGACCATTTGTCAGGGCCCATCACTCATCGGGCGTCCAAACTACGGTTAGCTCCGAATCACGGAGAGGAAGACAGGGAGGGATTTGTAACGAGGTGGAAGGTAGGACAAGGCGAGTGATATAAAAACTTCAACAGCACTTATAAAATTGATGGCTCTTTCTGCTCGTGTTTTCTCTGACAGCATTCTTTTAATTCGCTACCTCCTCGGATCTGGGTTAATGAATGACGCTGATGGAAATAGACTGGCGTGTCTGGAAAGACGCGATAAGAGATATCGAGGCTAGCAGCCTTTTCTACACAGAGCGTTGCTTCCATGTGTTCCAAACGGTCCTGCATCACCCACTGATTGGATGTTGATTAATGGACTGATGGACAATTTTATTCTGAAGGTTGCATTTGATGCAAACATGTTTTGTTATTATTTTTTTTTTTGCACGGTTGTTTACTTCTTAAATAGTTTTATTATTTGTTATTATTGTTTTTCACGGTTGTTTACTTCGTAAATACATTCATGGTTTGGTCTTTCGAGTAAAACAGTTACACTTGTTAATATTACCTGGAGAAAACAAGGAAGGGAATTTCACGTCACTTAGAGTCTAGTTTAAAAACAACAACAACAACAACAACAACAACAACAACAACAACAACAACAACAACAACAACAACAACAACAACAACAACAACAACAACAACAACAACAACATCGCCACCGAGCCTTTTAAAATGGCAATCAGACAGGTTCTGAAAANTTTCAACGACAATGGAAAATTGAATTTTGCACATGCCTGGTACCCCAACAATTCTTATGTCCACTTCAACGATAAATACAACTGGACAAGCGGACCCTTCGTATTCGGTATTTCACATCTCATTAGCATTCGTGCATATAATTAAATAATTTCAAATCCACAGCAAATATTACTTCACAAAAAACAACAATATCAACCGGAATGTCATCGCAACTGAACCTGTTAGGGTCAAACCAAGCACAAGGATAACGATGGTGACTGTGGTGGTGATGATGATGACGACGATGACGATGACGACGATGATGATGATGTTGCTCCTGCTGTTGATGATGATGATGGTTACGACGATGATGTCTATCACGATGATGACGATGATTATGATGGTGATGGTGGTGACATAATTGAGTGGGAGGAATGAGTGTATGCGTGGAATGGAGGAATGAAGGATGGACTTTTGATTTGAAAAGAAAAACAAATTTTTGTGTTGCTGCCAGTCAGACTGTTAAAGTAAACAGATGAGCATTAGAGGAACAAATGGCTGAACATGTTATAGTAAAAATATCTCCAGAGATGATGTGACCGGAAACTGTTGCTAGTGATGGCTCACGAACTGTTCGACTTACGTCAAAAAAAAAGAACACAAAAAAAAAAAAAATGAGAGATCTCATGAATGTCTAAAGTGGAGCAAACAGACACACATCCCTCGTTTCGAAACAACTTCCACAATCCCAGGCAATCGAGAAAGTCATGAAAGGAGACTTTAAAATGCACTCGCTTTGTTCAGCCGTGCAACCACGGACGTAATGTTGTCATGTTTTGGATAAAAGAAGCATTTGGCTGGCCATCAATTATCATTCAATTATCGACAAAGAACGAGGGAAGGTTATCCTCGTATTGGCAGAGAATTCCGCACTTGTTGTTGAGTCTGGTCAAACTTTCATCCGAGGGATCGACCATCTCAAATGAAATGATGGAACTTTAGTTCTAATAAGAACTGGTATTGCATGACTATTTCAGAAATTTTTGAGCGCACAGATTAATCTCCGTCGCATGACTAGATGATGATTACGATGATGATTTCAAAAATTTGAAATTCTCTGAATTATGAAGTTAGTGGCGATTTTACTTTCATTTTTAACTGACAGATTTGCTTTATACCGATGAAAATTCTTTGAAAAATGAAAGAATTAGAACGTCACAAACGCCACTCCTCAAGCCAACATTTCCTGTCCAAATCATCTCAGTCACGCAAGGGACTTCAGTAAAAATAAACAAACAAACCAATATTTCCAATCCCCCCCCACACCAACCCGACCCGAGCGATTTATTTGCTCTCAACTTATTTTCCAGAAGCGAAAGTAGAGAAGAAGAAAAAATATGTAAAAACAAAGGTGGGAGAATTACGTGGGCATAGTAGTTATTGGCAGAATAGTTATCTTCCTGGCATGTACAAGCTCTTGGAGAGAGGCATAGCTTGAGAATCTATTTATATCATCGTTCATTTCTCAGGCAAACTCTCAAGACATTTCGTAAACAGGCTTTTTGCACGAAGACACTCGGTTCGCCTGCTCTGACCCAATTTCCAGCCGAACTCCAATCAGAATCTGGGTCGGGTGAAAAACTCGCCTGCACGTGCCGCGGCAAATGCCTCACTCGTCGAAGGTAAACATGCCACGTGACGTTCAACGACCAATCGATTGAGCACGACGATGATGATAATGATGATGACGATGATGGTCATCAGGATAATGATAGGTGATGATAATATGATGAAGATGATGTTAATGATGATGACGATGATGGTCATCAGGATAATGATAGGTGATGATAATATGATGATGACGATGATTATGGCTAATACTATAGACATGGGCGATAAAAAGAGAAGTTAGGAAGAGTTACATTCGTTGTTGTTGTTGTTGTTGTTGTTGCCGATGATCATCTTTTGGAAGAACTGAGATCATATTGTAAGAACATAGTTGTAGTTGAACAACGGAAAACATAGGTGGAGTGATAGTACGGAAAAGGAATGACAAATGATGAGAATAATGAAATGATGATGATGATGATTATGACGATGACGACGACGACGACGATGATGATGATGATGATGATGATGATGATGATAAATTATAGTTGTGGGATATTTATATAACATGTTATTGTGCATTAGCAAATTGTTATTGCAATTCTTATTATAATAATACAAGTGGTTAATTAGAATTATTGTTATTAATTATGTTATTTGCACATTANATGAAAGGATGGATGGATGGATGGATGGATGGATGGATGGATGGATGGATGGGATGGATGGATGGATGGATGGATGGATGGATGGATGGATGGATGAATGGATATATCTCTAACGAACAATGCCGAATAGAGGCTTTTTTTTTAAACATCTGTAAGGCAAACAAAAGACCAAAACGGTGTTCAAATGAAGACTGTGAAGTCTGCTAACAATTTTCAGCTCAAAAAGTAATTTCAGAAACATTCTTTTTTTTTGTGTTTTGTTAAAAACTCCACCACACCATGCAATTCCTCTACGTGAAATCCTCTGCAAAATTACGTGAAACACGAACTACTCGGCGAGCGTTCAGGTATTTCCCTCATCGTCAATGTTTCCGTGTTTCGAATTAAACCCGTGCCGCTACTGAGCTCCGTGTGGCTGGATGAGAGGGAGAGAGAGAGATGGAAGAGAGAGAGAGAGAGAGAGAGAGGATGAGATAGGTCAGCATCGCCCCATGTTGGAGCTTGCTGGAAAGAATTTCTTCGAATCGAGAGACGAGCTGATGGCGAACATCTGTCCGCTGATCGAACAGCACGATTTGCGGCCAAAAAGGGCCGAGTGTCCGTAAAGATTTATTGGGGTTAAACAGCCGCAAAAGTTCGGGAAAGTTCGACCGACGACTGCTTCTCATCCGTGCATCCATCAACAGTTCTTGATTAACCGCTGAACAGCTCTGAGTTAGTACCACAAAAAAACAACATGGCTCCATTCTACCACCACTTGTACCGTAGAAGGGAGGTAACAGTTCAGAGAAAATAGTCTTCTTTTTTAAACGTACTTTCCTGAGCGCTACAACAAACGCCAGCCAAAGGCACCTTCCTTGTATTTACACAGGTGTTTCAGGTCTACCCACTCTTCCCCCAAAACAAGTTTTTTTCCCCAGTGGGGAAATGCTTTGAAGCGAGAACAAGTGACTTTAGACTTATAAGTTGTTTGACATTTAGGATTATGATGTGGTTGTTAACAAACAAGTTTATTACTGCCATTACTTTCCATCCATCCATCCATCCATCCATCCATCCATCCATCCATCCATGAATATATGTGACTTATGATGAGGATCAATTCGTCAATCCATCCATCCACTTAATATTTATTGTTAAACCATTAAAATATTAGTTATATTATAAAGTATTATTATTACAACAATAGTAGTAATAATAATAATATAATTCTATACATAATTTACAATTATATTAATACAATGACAATATTATAATCGTACTTATAATTATAATAATGTAATATATAACTTATTCCATGCTCACTTTCATGAAAATTACACCGAGAATGCACAGGTAAAAAGAGGCATGAGAAATCAATTAGGACCATTTATTTCCTGTAATCTGCTTTTAAAAAATCAGAGAAGAGAACGAATTCTTCAGAGACGACTTTCAATTCACCAGATGCACCGGCAATTCACTTGCAAAGGTGCAATTCCATATCTCGAGATATGGAAGGAGAAAAACAATTTGGAAAACGCTAATCTTATACGTCCGTGATATCGTAGACTGGTGGGATTTCCTGCGAGTACGAATAGAAATATATAAAAACAAAACGTCAGAATGATTTTGCAATCAATCAAAAGGTAATTTCGTGAAGGTTGTACATCAGTCGACGGGCAGGTGTTGAAGTGATAAGAGAAATTAAGTGAGATAAAATGGCAGGTATAGATCATCTTCTCGGCAGTGGGAACAACAGCTCACCTGACGTTTACATGTTCGACCATCAGTGACAACGTAATGTTTGTTGTTGTTGACAAATTTAAATGCATTGTACGATTATGTAATTAATTTATTATTAACGATGACGGTGATAATTTATTATTAATCATTATTAAATTTAAATCAAAGCCGGTAAAGGCCGGAATAAAATAGAACATTTTAATGTCATCGTCATCGTCATCATCATCCTCACAACCACCAACACAATCACCACCATCAACACCACAATCATCATCAGCAGCAGAAGCATCATCATCATCTTCATCATCATTATTATTATTATTATTATTATCGTCACCGTCACCATCACCGTCGGCGTCATCATCGTCATTATCACCATCACCATCATAATAAATGATGAAACTTACCCTCATCGTTGGCATCACCTTCATCCACGTTACTCAGATAATCTTCCGGACTTCTCGGCAGACTGTAGGTTGTTCCCATTCCTCCTGGAGAATATTTTATTACAACCGGCATAATTATGCAATCATGCCCTAAATAATATTATTATTGTTATAATTATTATAAATAATAATAATATGTTAAATTATTATTATTTTTAAAATTAGTATTGTTAATTATTATAATCATTTTATTAATTAGAGGTAATAATAATTATATTATTATATTATTTTAATATTTTAAATATATCATCACCATCGCCATCGTCACCACCACCGCCATCATCATCATCATCATCATCATCACCATCACAACCATCACCACCACCATCATCATCATCACCACCCCATCGCAATCACAATCGCCATGCCATCACCTTCACCATAGATCATTATCATCACCAGCATTATCATTAGCAGCAGAAGCACCATCCCTATCATCATATATCGTCATCATCACCATAGCAACCATCATCAAACGGATGATAGAAGATAGATCGAATGTTAAAAACATTTTTGGTGCATGTGTAAGACGATTCGCTTGAGATGAGCCGACGAGAGGTTAAAAATAAATATTTGATCTTTATTATTATTATTATTATTATTATTATTACTAATATTATTAATAATATTATTATTATTATTACTTTTGTTCTTTTATTTCATTCTAAAGTCCCCCAACAAGGCTCGAGATCTCCGCGGGACTTTGAAAATGAAGTGAACTTAATTAAGTAACTCAAACTTTACCTGTGCAATTCACAATAAATCCAAAATCGAAAGCTACTCAAAGACCAAAAAAAGTACTAGTTCTGTTAAATTCATTCAACTGTTCTTCTTCTGGAAGCAATGGCGTGGAAGGCCCCAGGTTGTCCTCTGATTCTTATGATCCACCTCTTGCTTCCTCCCTTCTGGTTGACTTCTTTTAATTTATCTGCAAGCAATTTCTTGCAATCCTCCCTGTCTTCCTTTGACAAATCAAGGCTTAAGTTAACATTACTGAAGATTTCAGTATCTTTCAACCTGCTGTTGTTGTTCAGCTCCATGTTCTTGGTACTTTGTTTGTCAAACTTCACCAGAACAGGTCTTAGTTTCGAAGCAACGTTTTTACCAATTCTGACTATTTCAATAATCTTTTTATCCATTTTTTGTTTGTGACTTCTTCAGGAGCTTTGAAAAAAGTTCTTTGCCTTTAGACTTGGAGTTGGTAACATCTTCTTTCAAATTGTATGATGTGATGCTATTCTATCTCTTCTTGTCTTTCGTTTTATTTCCATCTGTTCTAGTGTCTGCCCCTGAGCCCTGAACCTTTCCAACATTTGCGATGAGGTGTCTGTTATTTTGAAACAAGCTCATCCACTGTTTAGTATAAAATTTGTTTGCGTACAGCTTTTGGATTGAAACTTTGTTTACTTCCTTCAGATGTTTCTGAAGTTCCTCTGTTTGCTTCAAGCAATTTATCAGTTGTCCTGATAATCATTTTCAGTTCTTCGACATCCTCAGTCAAGTTTTTGAATTCTTCATGCAAAGTTTTTATGAATTCGAGCAAGTACAACTTTTTAAAACACAAACAAAAAAAGTTAATGTTATTATCATTAATAATATTATTATTATCATCATCATCATCAATCATTATCATCGTCATCGTCATCATCATCATCAGCAGCAGCATCATCAGCATCATTACCAATATCATTATTATGATATTGATGTTATAACTATTATTACTACTAGTATACGATATATGGGCTATTATATCCGTACGACCTCCACTTTTATTTCAGATTCTCTTCGCAAGAGCATCAGCAGTCAGAGAGTTGATAACAACAATAAACAGAATAAATTGTCTCCGATCAGTCGTAATTCATCAACAACAACAACAACAAATTGGAGATAAATTATCTATTTTTATACATTTATTTAATTATATATCTATTTACTGTTCAGAAAAATAACAAACGCTTTTCAGCATCTTCCTGATCAGGAAATTTATGAGATGAAAAAATCTGAGAAGCACTGAAGGATGGCTTAACGAATAGTGCGTTTTTCACTGAATTACCAGCTTATAAGCCAAATGTGCATTAACCCACTTTCCCCTGAAGTTATTCTTTTATGATCTTATCTCTATCTTTTTTTTTATCTCTTCTTTTTTTTTTTATCTCTTTTTATCTCATTTTACGATCGATTAATGTAGAGCTTAAAAAGAGCAGTTTAGAGATCACTGGATTAGAGAAGTAATTATTCGAAAATTATGGATGCTATTTTTATATATTATGTATTAATATTATATATTATATATTATGTTTAGAGATCACTGGATTACAGAGGTAAATTATTCGAAAATTGTGGATGCCATGTTAATGTATTTATTGTGAGCGAGATGTTGATTTCTATCTGAGATTGAATATTTATAAGTTGTTACTGACGAAACAAATGGGGTTGTGTTATTTGTAGATTTAATAAAATTGGAAAAGATGGTTTAATTTATAATAATAATAATAATAATAATGTTATTGTTATATATTTTAATATTATAATCGAATATATTATATAATTATGTTTACATATTATTAATATTATATTAATAGAGTCATTAGTTAAAGTCACAATTATTATTATTTATGATATTATAATAAATCATAGACCAACCAAGTCCGCTGTCGGTGCTGTTCTGTCTTATGTGAGAGTCAAGCACATTGGTCTGGGGTAAGAAAGTATTGGAATCCATGCCACTCGGAACTATTGAGCCACACATGACTCCTCCCGCTCCAATCATCATCGTCTGCTGCTGCTGGTGTGGTTGGTGATGATGATGATACTGCTGAGGTTGACCCTGACCCGAAGGGTGACATTTGGGGTGGGCGGAGGTGGGGCTTTGCAAGTCCACCATGGTTGGAGAGATGGCGTTTTGTCTGACCAGTTCCGTCAGCATCATTTCCTGCGTGGGTTTTTGTCAATGGCGTGTTTTACGCAGTAAAATAGTAGGCCTCGTAAGTTATGGACCATTGATCTAATTTCAAAACACGATTGCGCTACTAAGTGTTCTAAGTTGATTGCATCACTTTCAGGCTCAGAGCAGCCTCCAGTCTTATCGTATTCTTTGTCGGAAATAACAAGAAAAACATTTCCATGGAAAAAACTACGTAGATAGAAGATAGACGCAGTCAGGTTTCCGAGCAACAATGAACCGGAAGGAGACCTATTTTCCAGAAATAGCAGGAGTTAAAAAAGACAGCCAATGGAGAGCATTATTTAAGAGGCTGGGATGGTCTCAATCGAATTGTAAACATAGTTCGGCAAGAGTTTGTGCTCCCTGTCTCCCTAACCGGGATATACATGAATGAAGCAGGTGCTTGTAACTTATCAAGTACAAATCAAGTACAGTACTACTCCATCTTGCGAGAGATTGTGAGTCTCATGCCTTCTGTTCTCAAAACAGGCATCAACCATTCATCAACCCAAATTAGTTTCCTCTCACTCACCGAAGTCGAATTTTTAGGATTTATTTAAACAATTCCAAACGGAATGCATCTATATTATTATTGCTACTATTACGAAGCAAATAAATAAATAATTTCTTACGATTATGAGCTATAATTATCATGAACGGGGAAAAAGGGTTAGAAAATTCTCTTAACAAATATAAGCCAAAACACGAGACTCCAAAAGTGCACTTAAGCCAAAATTCGCTGATGAGATGTTTTCGCAGTTCAGAAAAATCCCCCCGAAAAGAAGGAATAATGAAATTCCTGAAAAATGGTTGAAATAATTCTCAACTTGGAAAAGTGCGTTTCCAAAGAAACAAAAAGCAAAGATTTGATTGCCAAGAAATGCATTCATTCCAAAGAACTCGTGAAACGCCGAAAGGATTTCAATGATCGGAGCCAACATTACCGAGAAGATAATTTAATTTCATGAAGTGATTCTACTTTTTATTTTCATAAAATGTTATAATTTAGTTTTAAGATTAAACAAGCCATGCATAAATGTTTCGTCTTCATTAGCTGAAAATAGCAACCATTTCGTTGCCATTATTAAGGCAGTCCAAAATTACTCAAAATCTTCCATTTATAGCAGAAAACCGAAAACTGAATGGCGGCAAAGAATTAAAGTCGACTTCAATTTGGACAAAAGAGATTCGGGTTCAGTGGTTTCTTGAATAAATAAAAAATAAATATTAGTTCAAACATCGTTGAGAAATTTTTGCAAATAAGAATAAAATGGCAAGCACTGGGTTTTATTCGCTAAAAAATTAAATGTTCTGCTTTATGTTACTACTAGCTTTTTTAAACCGGCTTCGCCAGTCAAAGCCATTTTTTATCCATTACGATCAATTTTATTATTTACGTCCTTCAAATTCAGCCAGTTACTTGCCCTCAAAGAACTGCGTGATTAGGACGTGCTCCCGCAAAGGGACTCGAACCCGTGCTGCCATCGCGAGGGGCGAAGTCTCAGACCATGCGGGAGCACAATGCTCCTTGCTTTCAGTAGCTCTCGAGTTTAAAGCTCGCATGCGATTTAGGAAAAGGTGAAAGTTGGAAAACTTGGAAGCTGAAAATAGCACAGTCGACCTAAGATTGGCATAGAGAATGACGAGTGCAAATTTCAAGTCGCTATCGTTCACCGTTTGGGAGGAGTTCTTGGGACAGACAGACAGACAGACAGACATATACATGCACTTTCTGTTTTATATTACAGATTCAATTAAATTATTCTGGCATTATCGATAACAAATTGTCAGATTAGAAACCCTAATCCTAGGCTCCTCAAAAATGTGACCCAAGAAATTACAAATTATCGTTCGTCTTGTGCATCTGATTATGCTTGTATAATTTGAAACAATTAACGGAATTTTATCTATTTATTTGTTAAAATGAAAGCCATTTCAAGAGCTATTTGGAGAATCTTCTCGTCATTTATTTATTTATTTTTAGAAGACCAAGAGCAATATTTCAATTAAGTAAGACGATCATTAAATTTCATTGCATAATGAAATCATTTGAACATTTTCAGAACTTCAAGACAAGAGGTAAGGTAGAGTTAAGGTCTGTAGGCAAAGTTGGATGTTTACAATTACAAGCGTTATTTACAAGCCAATATTTACTTATGAGCCATTGGTCGTCCTACTCATAACGTTCGGTTCCTATGATACGCATTTCGTGGCTGACACCGAAACAATTTGAGTCTTGCACAAGTCTTATTTCCCCAAGAAATTGATTAAAATTCTGCTTTGGTTTCTAGCCGTTCATTCGATGGTTACTTAGGCAAATTTGTATATTATTATGTTCCGAGTTGTTACGCAGATCCAATAAAATACAAGGTGATATTAAAGTTAATTTATAATAATAATAATATTTTAATTATTAAAACTAAAATTTAAAATCAGCATATTGGAAAAGCACAAACCCTGCAGACGATAGCCTGCTGTTCATGCTGGAGTCTTTCCTTCTCCTTTTGCAGCTTCTGGAGTTCGAAACAGATGAGCTGCTCGTTGGGCAGGGACCTTCTGCCACTCCTTGGTGACATCATCGTCTGGAGTTGTTGCTGTTGTTGCTGGTTCAACATTGGGGAGGAGTGGACGAGATGCTGAGATTGGTGAACTGTGAAGGGAGAAGAAATAAACACTATTATGATGCAATATCACCATGCCTTAAGTTGCATTCAATTTTAATTAATTTCTGCAAGGCTGGACATTCTTCGCAGTTCAGTAAGTAAATAAATAAATTTTGATCATCAAGATGGAATGCCTACAATCTGTCTGTCCTTTGCAAACCACTGAACCTCACTTCAATTCTGTCTCTGAAGACCATTCGGGTAATCACAAATGATTGAGTGATGTTAAAGAATGTCATGGAATCAAATGAAATCACAAGCTGACATGGACATCGCGAGGCAATTCTGTGAGCATTCATTGATAAACAAGAGGAATGGAATCAACAACATCAAAGATAACTCAATGATTGCTACCGAGTACTGGGGTCCATTTATCTAGCGCTTAATCGCAAAGGAACCTTTTTGACGAAGATGATGGCTATTACCAAAGGTAATCAAAGGAACACAAGCAGACTATCACTTACACATCCTATGGTCGTACGGTATGGCGGTATTGTCGAGCTGGTTGACGAAATACATCTCCCCATCGGTTGACATGCACTGATCCCAACCTGGAGACAAGGAAGAGAAGTCTGGCTGTTGGTACTGTTGGAGTGACTGGTGTTGCATGATTCCTGATTGCTGCTGCTGCTGCTGCTGGTGATGATGATGGTGATGGCGGAGTAGAGGAGCCGAGTTGTAGTCGAGGGGGAAGTGACTGTGATCTGGAGGGTTGTGTTTACCTTGTTGTTGTTGCTGTTGTTGTTGTACACCGGTGTTAGAGCCTTGGTGGAGTATCTGTTGCTGCATGATGTGCTGTTGCTGTTGTTGCTGTTGTTGTTGCTGTTGTTGTTGGTGAAGAAGGGGGGCGAAATGTTGTTGGTTCTGATCAACTCCCAACCAATGTCCCTTACTACAATGTAAAAGGAATATCAGAGGAATTGGAACACAATATTTGAGATGATACATGCTATAATTATTGTGCTATTGTTTAACGCGATCATCGTCATCATCATCATCATCATCATCATCATCATCATCATCATCACCACCATCACAATCATCGTCATCATCGTTTTCTCATCACTCCGCGTCTCTGCATCCGAGCGGCCGTCCTTAATTGGTCTGAAGAGAGGAGATGAAGGAGGGGTTTGGGTAATAAATTAGGACCCTCTCATTCAACGCTGTCGGGGATCCTCAAAAGACTAAAAATACTTGCATAAATGACAAGTTAAAAAAAAACTCCACTCCTTAATCCTGCATAATTTTGACTAAACATAAGTTCTTCCTTTCAGCTGAGCGAGGAATATGCGAGGGATTAATTAAAGGCTTTACGAGGACGTCCACGGACGTCATTTGGGGGACAGGAGGTAAGGGGTGAGCTTTTTGACAATCTTTTCTCAGATTTCTAGAAACGGTCATCTCATCGTGAAGGGTTTTTGTCCTCTAGAAAACAAGTCTTTTATTCGTTTGAGTTTTTCTGCTTTTCTGGGTAGAGTTTGGGATAACCATTTAGGACTCTGACATGCATCTCCTCACGTTCCTGAAGTGATGCCAGTCTGCCAATGATTTTGGAATGTTGATCTTTTTTTTTTTTGATCGCGGTCCCTAGAGGAATCTTCTCAATCTACCCATCAACCCTCCTTCGCCCCTTTCATCATCGTCATCGTCATCGTCGTCGCCATCATCATCATCATCATCATCATCATCATCATCATCATCATCATCATCATCATCATCATCATCATCATCATCATCATCATCATCATCANGTTGCTGTCGTCGACATTTGTTTCTCTTCTAAGGTAATGTCACCAAACAATGTCATCGTCACTGTAATAATATATCATCATCATCATCATCATCAGTCATCATCACCATCATCATCATTACCTCCTTCAACCCCCCGGTTTAAGCCCCTTTGGAACAAAACATGTCGATGACTCCATGTCAGGAGATCAACGAAGGCCTTAAAATCATTTTTAAACCATCGAGACATCAGAACTTCCCAGGTCCGAACATTAAAAAAATATCTTAATAAATTTGTCTCCAATTAAACCCCAGCACCAGCAGCATCAGAAAGATCTGAGGAAAACATTCGCTAATCGAATAAACGTTTATCTCCATTTCATATTTCTTGAGAGAAATGCCTTGATTGATGGAACTTTGAACAACCAGTCTTTATTCCGGTGCATTCATCGTGATTATTATTAATATTATTATTATTAGTATAATAATAATATACTAATATAATATAATAGTATAATAATACTTTATTATTATCGACATCATCATCATCTTCAGTCGTAGTCATCACCACCATGTCGTCAACACCACCCTGCTAACAATTTCGTAATTTTCAGGCTGTCTCAATTACGTCCATAAATTACATCATTTATCCACCGCTCGAAATCAATTTTTTTTCTGTTTATCTCTCCGCTCCGCAAGATGAGCTGAGACAAGAGAAAAACTGTCGAACTCCGTTCACAATAATAAATTGGCATTTAAATTTAATTCCAATTTAATCCATTGAAAACCACCGAAGAAAGGAAACATGTCCCAGTGGAAAAAAAGACTGTTCATCATTCCTGAATAAGTTTTCCAGACTGAAGTTAACATGTGGAAATATACGCGAGCGGAAAGATGGATGGAACTAGGAAGAGAGCGAATGAAAGATAAGTGAGCGTTGTTTGTTTTTTGACCTTGAACGCGGAGGCTCCATGCAAGGTTACGATGAAGAAAAGGCGAAATTTTAAGAAAAAAAAATACAAAACAAAAAGTGGAGCAACTTCGCTTGGAGTTTGAAACGCGATAGGTTGGAGTTTTGAAACCGAAGACCATTGTGATGATGGCAACGCGCAACACGCGAGACCAAAAAATACGACTGGATAACTGGATGAGCTGCTTCCAGCACCCAATTATTCCGGAACTGTCCGCGCTCGACAACTCATCTGCCTCCATCAAAATAAACACCAGTCCAGGCATAAGACTTTCACTCGCTTGTTGTGCTTTTCTGATCTTTTGAGGAGTTCGGGGTGACCATTTTGGGGCTCTGACATGCATTTTCTCATGTTCCTGAAGTGGACTTCTGAAATCGGCCGATGATTCGATATTTTTTTGGGATTAATTTTATCTGTTGATTATGATCGATCTTGTGAATCCTCCACATGTCACAACTTCTCAATTCGTCGTGCTCATTACAAATGAGCTGAAACGTGTTACTTACGCTGCCAATCTGATCACTTGAACTTCTAAATTGATGACTCTTGTTGATTTCTTGGTGAATTAAATACCATCCATTTTATTCCTAATACGCGTTTAATTGGTTTTATTCAGATAAGCTAATCCTCTAAGTCAGTGGAATTAATTATGCTCCTAACGTCATGTCGGCTTCGGAGAATCATAAATCCAAAAAACCAGTCAAGGACTTATGCCAACAGGAAAGCAGACCTCCATAAACTCTTTCACTTACGACATTTGGACAAGAAGCATAATAAACCGACATCACTTCAAGATGGCTTTTTGCAATTTCGAATGATTGATTTGTCCTCGTAAGGATTGTTTCAATTTTTACCAGCTAACTAACTTTCTAGCTCTTGCTAGTTTGACAGCAGGGCTTAGATAAAAATAATAAAAAATTTATGAAAAATACATTACAAGTGTATGAAAAATACATTACAAGTGTATGAAAAATACATTACAAGTGTATGAAAAATACATTACAAGTGTATGAAAAATAAATCACTCTATTTTCTTACTGACTACTTGCTGTCATTACACAAATCATTTACATTACTTGCAAATTTCTGTTCGCGTTCAGTGATTGACCCTTCAATTTGTTGACAAATAAACAAATAAAATAAATAAATATTAAAGGCGTGTTTAAAAAATACGGGATTGTGTATCGATAGTTCTTTGTTCTTGGATCAAAATCGACCGACTGCTTTGGTAACATGGTAACTTTGGGAAAACATCTGATTATAATCAGATTATTATTATTATTGCTTTGAAAAATACTTTTAGATGGATCTGTTCATAATCGGCCAATAATATTTCCAGTCTCCGACATGAAGTTAATAAGACTAAAAACATTGGCAGAATGAACAAGATGACCACAAATACGAAGGTCAGTGAATAAAATAAAAATCCGTCCGCAACCGATAAACGGTAATTACATTGATTACAATGCTTTCGTCTGCTAAATTTAAAATGCCTAACCGAGGTTACCACTAATGCCACAATGTCACCACTAACGTCACAAATTTACCACTATCGTCACAATGTCACCACTTACGTCACAATTTTTACCACTAACGTCACAATGTCACCACTAATGTCACAATGTCACCACTTACGTCACAATTTTTACCACTAACGTCACAATGTCACCACTAATGTCACCACCCATTAGTTATCCACAAGCTCCTTGTTACCGAGTACACTGAGTATGACAAAAATTAAAAGTACCATCCTTCAAAACTCAATTAATCATTAAGACCTCGGTTTACGAAGTGGAAATTTGATTCGTCAACATTTTTTTGGAAAATTTGCACCTCGTCATTTTCAGAGAATCGACGAAATGTTGCAAAAGCACGTCTCGGATTTCCGAAATCAACCGATTTCGATTCGGAGTTCTCGTTGAATCTCTTGGAAAATGCTGACTAGGTGGTCAACACTTTCAGACATTTTATCTTCAGATGTAATTTCCCACCGGGCGATATTTAATCCAGTGCTGAGGTGCAAACGATGATGATGATGATGATGACGACGACGACGACGATGATGATGATGATGATGATGATGATGATGATGATGGTGATGATGACGATGATGATGATGATGATGATGATGATGGTGATGATGATGATGATGATGATGATGATGATGATGATGATGATGATGATGATGATGATGATGATGATGATGAGGAGG